>CACRXK020000995.1:0-62470 GCA_902702795.2 Paramuricea clavata | reverse complement strand
TTGCCTAAAAATAAATTTGAATCCCAGTATGACCGAATTGTTGGAAGTTTGTTTATTCCCATCAAAATATTCAAGCCAAAAAATGCAGACATTTCGTCGCGGTCGGTGGTAAAATTTGGATCGTTGCATTTTGAACGGGCGTACGAAATTGTAGCATGCACAAGGAGATCGAAAAACGCATCGCCGAAAAACAAGTCGAAAAAGTCCTTAGGGGAAGCGTCTAAACCCAAGCCATGTCGAGGACCAAAGTCGGCAGTAAAGTCTTCAACACTAACACTACTTAAATTATCTTTCCATTCAAAAATATCATCAAAATCATCGGCACTTATCTCGCTTCCACTTTCGCTCACACTGTGCTGTCGAGTTCTTGAACTTCGATGTCAGAAAAACCGTGAAAGTCCTCTTCATCGTCGTCCGAATCGCCCGCTATGTCTCTCCATGAAACCGCCGATGTTCCCGCTGCTATAGGCCGAGTTTCTTCAACCGTTTCGCCGACTATAAACCCCTCAAAATCGCTTTCGTCCTCACTACTGTCGAACATACGAAGTGCTTCAGCCATATTTAAAAAAAAATCGCAGAAAGGTGTTTTAAAACGCTCGTAACTTGAACAATATTAACTGTACAAGCTTGCACGAGGTCTCTTTTGAAAGAGCGGATTCGGGTGTTTTTATAGGTGCACGTTGCTAAGCAACGCGAAATGCATATCTCTTATTATTGGCCAATGAAAATGGCGTGTCGTTTCGGGCGCATACGGGCGCATTGTCCGTTACCCCATTGCCTATTCCAGGGCGCATACGGGCGCATTGCGCGTTAATGAGTTAAATACTGTATATAATTATATAGCTATCAATTACATGGCCCTACAGATTAGTCACCAAGTCTACCTCAGCTTGCTGTGAGTTTTTTAAGGAGCGAAAGAAAAACTGAGATCTGAAAACGATAGAGCAAAATGTAAAATAAGCGAAAAACTGCCGTTAAGCTGCCCGTGTTTTCTCTGACGCGCAGTGCATTTTACTATATTATTCTGACAATGGAAAAGGCGATGCCTGATGCTTATTGAATATTAACAGCAACAGATGGCCAGCAGGCTGATGATTAAGTATAAAATATAAAGTTTCAAACGCACGTAACTGTTGAACAAGTTTTTCGCCAGTCCCCAGCTATCCCCGGTGTATTCATATATAGCGGCTAAATTTTGTTAATCCCCCACTATGTCCCGGGGGTGGGGGGTCCATGGTTTCAAATGACTGAAGCATAATATGGAAAATAAATGTTCGCTCAAGCCTGTCTGCCTGTGAAGCGTGCTACCCTGCCAACCCTGGGTCAGGGGGTTTTGCTGTTTTGCTGAAGCTGTAGCCTGTACTCAGGCAGTGCTGGCCAAACTTGGAAACCCCCTGAGCGTGATGTGTTGATTGATTGATCATGCCGAACCAATCGGATGTCTAGGGTCGGATATTGACCCTAGGTAGACATCTGATTGGTTCATCGGCAAACATCAATAAGGGGCCACATCCATATTCATGTTGCCACAAATAACGTCGAATTGACGTTATTACTTCAAACTTAGAAGTACTAATTCACTAACTATCAGTATTTATTTCACAAGTATTAAAATGGGTCATTCCAGAAAACATCCATACCACCCACATAGGAAATTGGAAGTTAACCCCCCTACCCCCTTCGGATGTCCTAATACATTTACTATTATCAGAAATAATTTTGTCTCCCCCTCCCCTTCCAGACAGCAGAAATTTCCTCTGTGAGGGGAGTGTGGATCTTTTCTGGAACGACCCAATATGTACTTAACTTCTGCTTGTATTTTGAACTTGTAACTTGAAACTGCATAGAATAGACGGGTCTGCCAATTGTAATCAATAGTTTCGAGACAAAATAGACAGCCGCTGCACCAGTTCATTTGAAACCTTCCCAGAGAAAATGTTACATTAATTTTCCACTTCCAAATACAACAGTCTGTGTAACATTGTCAAACACAACAAAATTGGTCAAGGGAATATGTTAGAGCTGCTCCCAATTAATCGATTAATTGATTATTTTTCCACAATCGATTACACTTAACAGTAATCGGATAATCTATAACACCCTACAGCTTGATGCAGCAATGAGTTAATTTCTTTCTGGATTAAAAAATTGTGACAAGATTGTGATTGAAACATTATAGACGGCCGGCCAAAACCTGAAAATGTGCAACAAAATTTGTTTGATGGCATTTTCTGTTACAAGCTGCCAACTGATATTTTCGTAGAGTATATGCATTAACGAACAAGACTAGACATGTTGGCAACTCCAATTTTGGCTTTATAGATGAAAATTTGAGAATTTGAAAATTTTGCCTATAAAAAGTACTATGATGAGAAAAATGCAAAATTACAAGTTCACGTTTAACAAAAATAAATTATACCATTAGAAAGTTCGCAAAAAAGGATATATAAGACATCTAAGCGAGTAGTATGATTTTTGCAGCCCATTGTGAGCTTTTAACACTGGAAAATGAAGAAAATGCGCCAATTGATGCCGATAGTTACTATTTTGCCAACTTTAAGCTCCTTTAACTCAAAACTGGCTTGAAAATTCACACTACTCGCTTAAATGTCTTATATATACTTTCCTGCGATCTTCCTAATGGTATAGATTATTTTTGTGAACAGTGAATTTGAAATATTGTATTTTTAGCCAACATAGTACTTTATTACGCAAAATTTTAAAATTCTGAAATTTTCACCAATGTATAAGCTATAAGAAAATACCAGTTGACAGCTTGTAACAAAAAATGCCATCAGAGTGTACATTTCAGAATGTTGGCCGGTCGCCTATTAAATGACAATTAAATTGATTCAAAACATTGTGGATCAAATATCAATTCCACTTGCAGCATGCAAAGTTTACCATAGTCTGATCGGGTTTACCAGTGCTGCGAAAAAATATTTTTTATTAGAAGAATTTATCACCATAATTTGCATCCAACATTATGGCATATGGCTTAATTGTCTCTATCTTTTCATGCATGTCTCTTGTGTGAAGTGTAAGAGCACAAGACCTGAGCAATCTATAATGTGATTAACGTTCATGTTCAATGCAGATTTAAGATGTTTATACTGACTTGTGCAACCCCAAAAAATTTAGTAGAAAGTTTAATTACAATTTACAAAGCTGTCAAACCATCATGGGCTTGTGATATTTAAATTAATTATGAATACGATTAATCTATTCAATATTAATCGACTGTTGACAACGATTACTGTAATCGATTACAAAAATTAACCGATGGGAGCAGCTAGAGCTGTGCAAACTCCGGTTATTTTAGCTCTGACAGTCAAAACTCTGGGTCCGGTGTCCCAGGATTTTCGCCCCCCCTACATTTTCGCCCCCCGGGGGGCAAAAATCCTAGGAATATCACCCCCCAGGGGGGCGAAAATCCTAGGAATTTCGCCCCCCTTTAGGAAATTCGCCCCCCTTTAGAAACTTCACCTTTTCTTTAGGATTTTCGTCCTCCGTTCAATATTTCGCCCTTCCTAACAGTTACATGGGATAATTATTACTCATGGCTTTAATCATTTGAAATCAGCATCAATTCAAAATTGTTAAGACAGAGCTTGAAATAACAACCGATCACCAATCGGCAAGGAATTGCTTATGATCGGCGGAAAAGCAGGATTTCGGTTTCCAACCTGAAAAAAGCAGGGAAAGTCATGACTGCCGATCACCATGATCGTGAACTTTGCGGGGAACGTTTATTATTTCAAGCCCTGCATGTAAGAATACAAATTTACAATTACATGTATCGAAAGGGCTTATACACAGTTACAGTAGATCAATAGGATCTTACGACGCTTCACAGCACACCATGCATATTTTGCATTTTCAGTGTTAATCCTTAAACTCATTGTTAAAAAGCAATCACCGTGGTATTATTGTATTGTTTTGCATTCACGTTTTGTCGTTATTGGAAAATGTGTGGCTTATAAGTTGTCACTATTTTTTACTTGCATTATTTCAATATGGTTTGTAAATCTCAGAAGCGAAGGGTAGAACTTGCCAATAGGCAATACTCCAATAATATACGTTTCAACTAAAAGACAGAAAAGCTTTTAGTTTTGCCGAGTTACATTTTCAAATGTTTAAGGCACTAATAAAATCAAAGTATCATGAAATTATTTGAATAAACCACACCACATATATAATGCAATTTTCTTTGTGGAAGTCAAGAATCAAGATTACATCACTAACACTGACATGGAAAGTTGATGATTCAACGGACAATAGTCAATACGCTTCCCAACACATTCCATAGTTTTTTTATTAATCCTATAGTTTATTGTTAGCAAGTGATTAGTGCACTAATTACTGTGGCGGCTATTGTTAACACTGGTATTGATAAAATTTGCAAGCGATTGTTTTTATAATATGTTATGTGATGTAAACTGCCAGAAGAATACGACAACATGATTTTATGCGATCTCTGTGGGCAATGGTCCCACTTTAGATGTGTAGAATATGACACTAGTTAAGTACCTCAAATGAGTGGTTATGCAGACTGTGCAGTGTGCACACTACCAGCTGCTAAGAAGCCTAAAATGTGTATGTAATTCTGTTTTCTTGTAATAAATAAATAAATCACACAATAAATCTTTTCAACGTGCAATCGTTTTGTTTTTGATCAAAAATTCAAAATTTATATGGGTGGGGCGAAATTCCTAAAGGGGGGCGATATTCCTAGGAGATTCGCCCCCTGGGGGGCGATATTCCTAGGAGATTCACCCCGGGGGCGAATATCCTAGGAATATCGCCCCCCTTTTGAGAGGGGGGGCGAATCTCCTGTGACACCGGCTCCGGCAAGGAAATTTAAAGGAAATTTCATATTTAAAAGTAGAAGCAGGCAAAGTATTTCAGTGTAATTTCAGAATTTATTTTATTCCTTTTTGAGCTTTCTCCTCTACTTATCAAATATACGTCCTTTGGTGCTTGTTTAAACGACGTTTTGTAGAAAGTAAAACCGCATGGCAGCGTGGTATTTTCGCCCAAATACATTGGGGTCAGTGGATTTTTGTATCAAAAGCGATAGCAATGCGCTTGCAGAATTTTTGAAGCCATGAATCAGATCGGAGCAAGTAATTATAGTAACTTCAAATCATTCAACTTAATTTTTCCATTACCAAAAGTTCCGCATTGAAATATGAAATAATTTTTCATAATTTTGTCTGCTGGAGTTTTCCAACTCTGGCTTCGGGCAAAATATGCCGCAGCTCCGGCTCCGGTGCATAGCTCTAGGAGCAGCTCTAGAATATGTTCTTGTTGAATGAGTTTGAATACGTACTTGAGTTCACCCTTCGGAGTCCCGGAAGTGTGAAATGTTAATAAATTACGTCTTGGAAATGAAATTCGACAGACCTGTTGCGCCCAGAGGTTTTGTCAGCCTTGTCACCTCCTAAAACTTACCTGAAACTAGAAAACCTGTGAACCCAGGGTAGTGAAGTGCAGTCACTTGCAGGTACATTCAGACAACATTGTCTATTTTTACATGGACCCAAAAGTTTTTTTTTAAATATTGGCGTGATCAAAGACAAATGTTGGCAGCATACTTTCCAGTGTAGAGTTTACATGGAATGCACCCTGGATTAGCTTACCAGTGCTTGTTAAGTATATATGTGTGAGCATAGTCAATTGAGGACATATGTAGTCTGGAAACTTTGAAAACCTCAAAGGATTTAATGCTTACTGGTAATTAATTAAACAGCACAAATGAATGATTCGTAAACTGACTTGTCGGATGAAATTTCTGATTTCATGACAAAGATTTCAGTCCAGGCTGCCAGGATGAAAATTATTGCCATGTAATCAACAAGAAATTTCAACACGGGCTAATTGTATACAATTGTGAACATGGCAAACAATGGAGCCACTGGAGTATAAAGTCGCAAGGAAAACAAAAACAAGAGATTTCATTGGAATCAAAGGGGATGTACAGTACAGTAACTCTTACTGTATTCATGTTTGGCAAATAACGAGAGTACAATGGAGTACAACAAGAGTGATTTTTCTGCAGATAAAATAAAGCAATACAAGGCTGTTACTAGGCAATCAATGGCTAGAATATATGCTGACCAACCATCGTTGTTTGGTGCTGTGCATGTGACTCCTTTGGAGATGGTTAACAATTCATGAGGATGACTTCGACGAAAAAGCAAGAATCTTAGGAAGAAATATTAGCAGCAAAATATAATACAAAAACACTGAAATGCAGGAGAAAAATGTTCCGAGGCTTGTAAAGATTGCACTAACTTCATACCAAAGGCGTTTTCTGTCTGTGGTTGGGCATGGCAAATAATTTTTCATAATACAGTGTGGCATTTAAATCCTCCCGGTACAGTCAATACTGTTTTAGGAGTAGTTCATCAATAAAAAGCATTAAAGCTAAAACAAGGCACCATAACAACAATTCAGGAGTAAAACAAAACTTTTTGCATCTTCCAATGACTACAAGCTTTTATTACTTGCTGTTATTTAATTCTGACTCACCGAAATGCTGAAGAACCACTTTTTTCTCTTTTTCATAGGTGATGGCTTTGTGAAACATGACATATCACAAATATCTAATGGGAAATTGTACTTCTACTCTGAGAAAAGATGGAATTCTGCCAAGGAATCATCCTCCTGTCAAGACAAGCTTTCAGCAGCAGAATTCTCATGTAAGTTAAAATAGTTAATTTTGTAGCACTGTGCAGCTACGCAGTTTAAAAATTTGTACAGTACACTATTTGTCATTTATTTATCCAACCTCGTAGTATACAATACTGTACCCAGAATTTTTTTTTCTGAGATCCTCACTGTTACATGGTTAACCCATTCAATGCCAGCACTCACCCCCGGACGAGTAACATTATCTATTAAGTATTGTTAGACAGAGTAAAAGAATAATTTTTACGCCCACTTTCAATTTTTTGGCCCACTCTACAGTAAAGTTTAAGTTTTTTGGCCCACCCCGGACCTGTTGAAAATTTCAAATGTTTGGCCAACTCTAAAATTTCAGTTTTTTGGCATACCCCAGACCTGTCGAAAAATTCAGAATTTTTGCCCATGCCAGCTCTAAAATTTCAAATTTTTTTGCCACCTTGGACCGGTCGTAAAATTCACATTTTTTGCCCACCCCGGACCTGTCGAAAAATTTCAAATTTTTGGCCAACTCCAAAATTTCAGATTTTTTGCCCGCCTCGGACCTGTTGAAAAATTCAGAATTTTGGCCCACCCCGGTGACCCTTTCTATTAGTTGGAATCCTAGTGTACAGTACAAGGTCTAGTGAAAGATTAGCTTTTGCTAAACTGGCATATTTCTTATAAATTATCCTTCTTTAAATAAAGTTTAATAGTACAGTAAGCTTTCTTTATTTACAAAGTCTTTGATCCCTCTCCTCACAACAAATGATCTGATTCCCTTAAGCTCTCCTGAATCTGTGTAGAAAGGTGCACCAGAAAAATAAAGTAATTCTTAAGTACCCAGGTTCAGGTAACTCATGATATCATCTGAATCATGATATCATTACTGTACTGTACATGGATGTTAGTAATTTACAGTATCTTGAACTCATGGTACTTTCTAAATTGAGAGCCTGAAATTTGCATTACCCCAATATTTGCATTACCCCAATAATAGTTTTAAATTTGCATTACCCCAATAATAGTTTCAAACTCTGAAAGACTTGCATCCCAACTAACTGGATATTATAAAATTTCAAACATTATGTAAAGTATGTGCAGTAGCTATTAATTAAACATTGAATGTCTCTAGTGTTCTCCTGTTAGCATTTGAATACCTTATACAACAGAAGTTTGTCGAAGGTTTATAAATGTGAATTTTACTGTTGTGTATTAATGAAGCCAACTTGTTTACTGCGTAATTGTTCACTGTTGAATCCCCTGATTTTCCTCACTATTACAAATTACAAAGTTATAAAATTGGTACTTGGTTAGCCTGCTTGCTTAGTTAGCCTATATAGTACTTGGTTGGCTTGGCCTGGAAATAATTCTTACATTATCCAATATTCCAAAATTGGATAACGGAATCTCAGGGGATACTAAAACTAATATAATTAACTATGAATCAACTTAACCCAGAGTCACCATATAAAATACTAGTCATGCATTGTTTGTTTTTCTTCAGGGAGTTCCATTTACAGACGTATAAGTTATAGACTGATATAACTTCACCAGATTAATCTTGTTTATCCTTTTTTCTGCATTTTCTTCGCAGTTGAAATATCAAACATGACTGGGGAGCACAGGTTTGTTCCATGGGAAATGATTGACCATTGGCACGTCGTTTATGCAGATAGCAGCACTTGTGATAATTCTGCCGGCCTGTTTGCTGATATCACTTACACAATCCAGTTAATGAACAAAGATAAACAAGGCAATCCCGTGGAGCATTTTAGTTATGAAGAAGCAGGTAAATGGAAGTGGAATGTGCTATGGTATACTATATGAATAATAAACAAAGTTACTGCGAATAAGTCGACCACAGTCACCTGAGTGGAATTATTTCCGTGTTCATATGTCTGTTTTTATCCCATCTAATATCCTGCCTCAGTTGGATGACATTATGTTTACAATGCCGTCTTCAAAATATTTCTTGTTGTAATTAAACTAATAATATACCTGAAAAATTTTCTCAATTTTGATTGGCTAAGAACAATGCAATTTTTTCGAAATACAGTGCCAAAAAATGAAATATAGTGCAAAAAAAAGAAATACATTTTTTATTTTTCAAATTTCTTAATTTCTAAATGTGACTTACGCACGTGACTGCATAATTTTTTCATGTATAATATTAATAAGTAATAGTATGGTTTCTCGTGTAATTTGAAAAAAAAACATACACTCGTGAGTTATTCAAAGACTTCAAATTTTGATAGTCTGTGAAACTATCGGACATGGCTCGTTTCTCATTAGCCCGCGTGCAGGACCAAGGGAAGAATAGTGGGCCTGCAAGCAAGGCCCGGTATTTTGTAAAACGCCCCTTTTCATAACACGCCCCATTCGCGCGTCAGTTGTCAAAAAAGAACCAATGACAACAACCCAAATATTAACAAACAAACTCGCATTAAAATGTTACGGGGTTTTCTCTACTTTAATATTCAAAATAGAAACAATGTGTAAATGGCTGTGTTTTAACTCCAAAAAAGCAAGCAACGCAATCAGTAATTTGCAAGTGCTCATTTTCAACTAAAATCGGAACGGGCAAATTAGGACGAATTTCAACAGAAAACCAGTCTCAAACTTCAAATCGTGAGGGAAGTCGTGCGACCACATTAACAGTTAAATGTCCGGCGGTGCTTCGCTGTCGCCGTTGTTATAAATAAATTGTCTCACTTATCAGATCGTGTGACTGTGCAATTTTTGTTGGCGGCGGAAAGTACGAATTTATTTCAGTTATTTCATTTGGTAAAGAACTCCACAAAAGAAGAGAGGGTTCAGAGTCCAAATCGTTTCGTTTCAAACGGCAATTACCGTCTTCTGTCTCGCTCTCTCATGCAGCGAAGCCCTGCAAATCGCAAAGTGTTTCGAATAGTCTTTATACATGCAACTGCCTCTAAATCTTCACCGCGAAAAGCGCTGTTTTCTTCAGTTCAAGAACAGAGTCAACATCAACCAAAAGATAATTTTCTTGAGGAACATATAACATATCAAGTCTGTTTGAAATTAATGAAACTCAAGTAAAGGTTACTATAGTTTACCCCGGCAGTCGTATTAAATGTTGCTATTCCAACACTTCACGACAAGCAATCCCCATTGGCATAACGGCAAAAACATCTCTTCCTTCAAGTAAACAATAAACAGTCTGTTCTTGTTCCATTTTTAATCGAAAAAAGTGATCAATTTTCGAATTTTAAGCTTATCGAGAGCCTTTGTGATGAATCAGTGATCTAGTTATAGAATCAAACAGCAAACAGCCAATCAGAATGCCGCGTTCGTGGGCGAACGCGGAAAGTACAAAATACCGGGCCTTGCTTGCAGGCCCACTATCCTTCCCTTGGGCCTGCACGTGGGCTAGTTTCTCATATGAACACAAATCGAATATTAAAACAAAGTTGGTATTTTGCGTCTGGGCAAGGTGATAGCAACGTTAGATGGAGGAGAGGTGGCAGAAACCTAATGAAATGAGTTGATAGTGTTTTCGTCTATTCTATTAACAATTTTGTCCTTGACAGTCAAACATGGTACTGTAAATGTACGGTATATTACTATATATATCATGCAAGTACACTGAGTCACTGACATACTCTTTTAATATTGCAAAAAATGTACATGCACCTGCATGAGAAGCTAACATTAAAGCGAAAACGTTTAAGAAGAGTTTGGGTGTTTTTCTTTATGAATGATGTTTTTTTTTCGGTTTGACATTGATAGTTAATACCTTTTGTCATTTCCATAGATTAGGTACAATATGAAAGCCTGGTTTACATGCACTATCAAAGTTCCTTCGTTGATCACAGTAGGAATTTTGCATAGGTAAATTCTATGTTTCGAAAGATTCGTAAGAAATGGTTGAGGGAACTGACTCGGTGTTTAAAGCCCGTTCTCCACTGCACTAGGCGAATTTGTTCGCGCGAACAGTAAAAAAGTAGGAACTGATCCAACTTTTTTGCGGCGAATTTTTTCGCTGACCAATCGGATTACATTGCCAAGATTTGTTTTTCGCTTCGCGTCGCGCGAAAAAATTCGCCTAGTGTAGAACGGGCTTAACACTGATCACACTGACTTACATGCGCAAAATCCCCACTGTGATCACAGAAACTTTGATAGTGTAAAGCAGCATTAATTTTTAATTTCTTATGTACGACTGCAAGTTCCTATTGTATAATTTGTATTACTGTAGACAGACTACAAATACTTTAGAGGACAGTTAATTTCTATATCTAATTTCAATCTTAATTTATAGGTCTCTTGGCCTTCTACAAGGTTATTACATTAATTTATTTTATCACTGGTTCATTATATGGACAGAGACTTTGGCAGACTATTAGCAAAGGAGGACCAATGCACCAGGTTTGTTGAATTATACATATTTTCCGACATAATATCACCACGTAGAGGATGCTCTACGTATAGAGGATGCTCGACAACTGGCCTATATAGGTGACTTTTCTTTGTTGCTCCCTTCTTGCCACACTACGCAAACTTGCGACGCTTGAATTGTAGTTCCTGCATCGTGAACGACGCACGTCGCAATATGGTCGCAACATAGCTGCTAATAGCGACCCAGTGAACTGTAATAACACTGGAACGCTAACTGCAGATAAACATGCCCATACTTGCCTGAAGCCAAAATGGCGCTTCTCGCAAGCACGGCCAGCAATAAATTAACTTTCAAAAGGACTGGGGAGAGTTTCGAGGAGCTTTTTTATCAAAAGGCTTCAACTTTAAAGATTCAAACCTGGTTTCCTGGATAGTTCTAAGTATTTTACATCCACTAACAGCAAAAACTTCCTGGGTAACAGCTTGATATTCAAAATATTACACAAGTTTGAACGTGCCGAAAAAAACTTCGCACTTTGACTCCTGAAAAAAGAACTTTATAACTGCTCTACAGTACGTTCTGGAAACATGTTTTGTATTAAATTTCAGGTATTGTTGAAAGTTTTTAGCTTTTTTCCTTGTTGAAATACAGCTATTTAGTGGTCGAAAACAGACATCTTTTTGGTGGCGTATTTTCCACTCCATACGTACATGGCGGCCTTCAATTTGGTTTCAAAGATGGCCGCCAAGTTATCGTTCCAGTTCCCTTAGAGTTCACTGTAGCGACCTTAGGCATATACAACGCCAGCGCTACCACGGTGGCAACCAAACTCGTTGAGCTAAATGATGTAAGGAAAATCTGTCTTCTATTATCCATCGTATGAAAGGAATACGGCTTATGGATCGGGTTAAATTAAGTCAAGGATTTAGAGTCGAAAAGAGTTCTAGGATTAAATTTGAAATAACCGTTGTCCCAGCTTGAAATATAGCCGTTATATACAAGACGCGATAATCTGCGAGTTGATGTTGTTAACAGACGACATGTAATACCTCTATGAGATTGTTAATTAATCATTTCTTTTCTACAATATTATGATTGCCGTTATACTAAGTTTCTAATATCGGTAGTTGAAGTGTAAAATTGAAAGCTGTTTCTTTTCACGTCCCCGTACTAGATTAAGCCTTGGCTGCCTTGCTTAAGTTCGCTAATACGCTCGAAGGATGGTGTCATCAGCATCTTGTTAACAGCATCTTGTTAACAGCATCTAAGCTACATGTATGTAAGGATACTACAGTACAAGCATTCATGAGTTGTAATGAAATTACTCTTTTGAACTTTTCAGGTTATCAAAGAATTATCTGTTGGAGTAATTTATCATGCACTAGCGACATTGTTTATGTTGACAAAGTTGCTTTGGTAAGTACATTAACCATATATATATACACTATATTATTCTCACCAACGCCTAGTGTGCTGGATATTACAAAATTCCAAACATTACTGTATGTACAGTAGCTAATTAAACATTGAATGTATCTGGTGATCTCCCAATAGCATTTGAATACCTTATACAGAAGTTTGTTGAAGGTTTATAAATGTGAAATTTACTGTTCTGTATTAATGAAGCCAACTTGTTCGAGCGAGAACTCGAGTCCAAAAAGTGAAGCGAAAATGTAAATTGAGGTGCTATTGGACGTCATGCAGTTCCACTTCCTTTCTATTGTTTTTGTCTGCGCGGTTAACACGAAGCTGGCAAGGAGTGTACCGAAATTTGGTATTTTGACATCGATTTGAAGAATAGCACTGTGTCTATGGTTTTATGAACTGATATCTTGTTTAGCGATACGATCCGTTAGAAAAATATTGAACTAGCTGGGAAAATGGTAGAAACTGTTTACGACCTTCAGAGCTACAGTACTGGACGTCAATTTCCGCCATCTTGGCTTCACTTTTCTCATAGGCCGAATGACTGAAGTTCTTACTCCACATATATAGAATTCAGTGCCTACGGGGGGATAAATTACTAAGACTACGTTGACACTACGCCGGATTTGTTTGAAAACTGCGCTGAAAAGTCACAATTTGCCGTCGCGTTCCCATTACGCCGGAGCGAAATTGTTTGAAAACGTCATTTTTGCCATGACAATTTGAGCGCGGTTTCTAAACGGAGCGAGATGAATAAGGAGCGCTTGGCGGCTTCGTGTGTGAACAAACGCCGTTACTTTTTTTGTACCGTTTTCAAACCAAGCATCTCAGATCTCAAAACAGTAAATTCGAATGCCTTTGGTTTAAATTTCTTTGCTCTATTTGAAATATTTTGGGTTTACACGAGTGCTAATTTAGTTTGTAACCAATCTGTAACGGCGTGGTGTGAACACACGACGTAAATTCTGCCCGCATTATTTCGCTCCGGTGTACTGTGAGCGTAGTCTAAATTGAGCGTCGTTCATGTATGATCGATACCCATGGGGGAGAACTTGTGGATGGGGCGATATACAAATCAATGTATTTTGGATGCAAAAGTTTTTTTGGTAATACCCATATAGTACGCAGGAAATATACCCATAGTACGCAGCGTAGTCGTCTACGCACGTAAAACTCTCACAAGATGTGTTCGCAACAGGCTTGTGGCACGTTTGCCAACAAGTTGTAACAATGCTGTCATTTTATCAAGTTGCTACAAGGTTGTCACTCACAACTGTCTTGTTGACAAATTGTTGAATTGCAGGACGATAACAAGTTGTTGGAACAACTTGTAACAAGTCTGTTGAGCTCACCAACCTTGTAGCAAGTTGTCAACAAGCTGGGAACAAGCAGTGCGAACACATCCTGTTGACAAGTTGTTGGAACAGCATTGCCACAAGTTTGCTGCAGGTTTGTTACAACTTGTGCGTTTTTACGTGTGTAGAATAATTACAGTATACCCAAGCCGTAGCCATTGCTGCTACAGTAACTTCCCAGGCCGTTCCTCGAATTATAGTGAAATTGAAAATCGGCTCATCGCTTATCAGTTTCATATAATGCGCGCGTGTATCGGTTTATGTTCATTTATAGGTATGCACAAGATGGGAAAGAAAATTCGTATCTTAGTTTGGTAGTAATAGGTGAGTGAAGCATAATCGAAATTACTAAGTACCGGTTTCAATCGGTAAGCACCCGGTTTCTTATGCGTATTTCAGATTAATATTTTCCATTGATCCTTAGGATAACAAATTTTCATCACATAATATGTTTCGTCACATCACATCAACCTGCTCGCTTGTATTGTGTTTACAAGTTTTCAAGATTTTTCATTGCCATGCATGCAGAGACCGTTGCAAATTTCTATAAATCTCATTGTCTTAAAATCGTGGACTTTCTACCTGTCAATGAAAAAATAAGTAAACCTTTCAGTTTATTATTTCGTCTCTACGCCGTCCCGTGAACGGTATTAGAGACCTTACGATTTTAGGACGGCAACGCGACGACGACGGCCAAAACAAACTCTTTCAAATAAATGGTAGTAAAGATAATTCGTCGTACATTATCAATCGTATGAATTTAATACAGTCTTAGAAGTTGAAGACATGGGTTTTATGGTTGGGAAGAGTTCTCCTGAACCCAGTTTGAAGTTGCACTTGTTGCGGCTTGAAATGGAGCCGTTGTATCGAGACGTGAAAATCTTTGATTTGGCGTTGTAAACAGAGCGAGGACAATGTCTAAATTATTGATATATCAGTTGTAATTTTTCAATTCTTTTCAATGATCTATTGTATTGGTAGCCGTTGCCGTCGCGTTGCCGTCCTAAAATCGTAAGGTCTCTATTATCGACAATGCAATACGCGGGTAAATGTAGATGCCTTGAAATCAGTGTACATCAGGGCACTTATATAGTGGGCGGTGAAACGGCTACAGGAGCGCTGATCGATGTGTAATGGAGGGGATTGGTAACGAGATAACCTTCGTTACCATACTGACATTTTCATCTTTATTTGGCGGGAAAGGTGAATACAACTGAGCTGGATATTCTTTAGTATTTTAGTTGGTCAACAAATGGGTACTCATTTGGTCTACAAATACATAGGTATCGACTGTCGAGCTTAAAAATCCGTACAGTATATGTTCAAGTATCTTTGCCAATTTTCTGGAGATTTGCTCGAAACGCGCTAGCGAAATATTTTTGTGAAAAATGTTTTTAAAATCTTCGCATGCACTGCTGTATACACGTATAGTTCACGTTCGATAAAATACAACCGGTGATACATTTTAGCTGGTATAGCTGATCTTTTCAATAGAATGTAAAAAGATTCATCACAAAAAGTCGTCTTGACTAAGTGAGCACAAAATTTCTAGGATGGGATCATAATTTCTCGACTACTGCGCTTTCGGCTATATACGTCTCAGTACTGTATAAGTCGTACCTAACTTGAATAAACTGGCCAGAAAGTAAAATGTGTTGACAGTTCACAGTTACTTCAATAAACTGCTGTGCAAAAAAAAAATCAACTCCGATTGTTTTTAATTGTGGAGATATAATGTGAGGTAGCTAAACAACATTTTGAAATCTTGTTTTGAAATTTTCCCTCGAACGAGGGCTTCAAAGAAACCATCATCTTTCAACTTTATACTGTTTATGGGCCAAACAAGCATTCATACAAAAACATTGGTTAAAAATGTCATATTTAAAGAAGAAAAAACCCAGCGATATTAAATATGACAGTGTGCAAAATTCCACCTCATCGTCAAATTTTGCCGAAAAGCACGCTCGTGTCAGCCCTCTTCCGCATCACACGTCGATAAGCGCGCTATGAGCGCGTTTCACCGCCCACTATTTGACGCCCTGGTGTACAGTCGGCATGTGTTTTCACGTGTTTAACCGGTGCGTACAGTACTTCATATGTGTGTTTTCTTTATTTTAGTGTTTCAGTCGCTTGCCGAATTTAAGATGCTTGACATGTCTATTAAGGTATCCTTTGGATGGATGCTTGGTTCGTCCAAAAATGTCATGGATGCGACGTTATTGCGACAAATTCAGTTAGTTGTGGGAACGGTTACATTTCTAGAGGTACGTTGCTGATTTTAGTACGCTATTATAGAGAGCATTTGCGGGAAAGATTGAAAGGTTTGATCGTTTGTTGCTATTCGGAATTTAAACATCTTCTTATAATAAAATAGAGTCATCCATCGTTGTTTTGCCAGGCACTATAGTAACTGCAGTGTGGTTTTCCTGAGTTGCTGCAGTGTGGTTTCCTGAATTGCTGGAGCGTCCACCAATCAGAACACAAGAAACGCCACATGTGGTCTTCTTTCAAACGTTTTAAAACCGCTTATGCATGCAGTAAATTTCATTTTAAGTCATCCGCGTCAGATGTTTCAATCCGGGCTAACCCGCGGTTATCTGCAAATGACTCCAGCAATAACTACTTGCAGAGGTGAAAAAGTATATCGGAACCGATCTGCATTTTACAGGATTTTTCACAGACATTTTTTTATGCTTGATAGCTAATTCTGAAAATCCCGCTGAGTGAATACAAATATGTGTAATTAATCTGCTAACTCGATACCTAAATTATAGGGTAACAGTTTCATTAAAAATATTTATGAGGACTTTGTTTTTAATCCTACAAGACTGTAACTACCATGACTGTATACTTCGTGATTTACTGTATCTTGTATGGGTAAATATCAATATTTTGTTGGCATCTCACTCGATTGAATAACAGTTGACGGATATTGTAGATGGGAATTATCGAGTGGAAATTTATATACTGTACATCTACATGCAGAGTGTCTAAAAAAAAACGCTATGGAAATTCAAAGGCTGTCGTGCATCATAAGCTTAGCTGAACAATTCAATTTTTACGTAGGACGAAATTGCTGTTATTTAACTTTTCTATGATGCCTTAAATTTTTAAATCGTAACAATGAGAAATGGCCACATACTCGAAATCACATTCTTCCACCGTTGGGAATTGCATGGAAAACTTAAACGAAACATAGAGAATTCCCAAGAGGGAATTACAGTAAAGTTGAATGTTAAATTATCTAAATTTCGTTTTCTCAGGTGTAAATAGCCGGGCGGAATTAGTACCCTCGCCCCGGGCTTACGCCCAGAACGGCGCTCCGCGCCGTTGCCTAGGGGATTAGATCTAGCTAGGAACAGCTGCGAACGATGCAACGTTATAGGTCCCTGGCAGTAATCGAACCTGCGGTCCTGCGATTCCGGTGCAGCACTCTAACCAACTGAGGCCAGTTGTCGAGCTCTAACCATAAGTTCATGTATATATAT
This sequence comes from Paramuricea clavata, assembly GCA_902702795.2. Taxonomy (NCBI): domain Eukaryota; kingdom Metazoa; phylum Cnidaria; class Anthozoa; order Malacalcyonacea; family Plexauridae; genus Paramuricea; species Paramuricea clavata. The sequence continues at coordinate 45,173 of CACRXK020000995.1, read as the reverse complement.
ATATACTAGGGTACTGCCACGTGTATATCAATATTTTGTTGACATCTCACTCGATTGAATAATAATTGACCTGGTTAGGTCTGATAAATATATAAAAATTTCCACTCGATAAGTTCCATCTACAATACCCGTCAATCGAGTGAGATGCCAACAAAATATTGATAATTACCCATAATCTATACACGTGGCAGTACCCTAGTATATATACATGAACTTGTGGTTAGAGTTCGACAACTGGCCTATATAGGTGACTTTTCTTTAAAAACTCAAGGCCTCAGTGAATCCTTTACAGGAAGTCCTTCTCATCATGAACTATACACTATATTTTAATATGTCAATTCCCGTTGTCGTTTTTTTTATAGCTAGTCCTGTCTCTATGGAATCATATATTATTGCTCTGCATTTGCAAGTGTTTAGTGGTTGGAGTTGTGGTATTTAATATAAAAGGAAAGTTGAGTGAAGAAAGGAGCAGCTTGCGGAAAGATTTTTACACTAGCGTGGTTAAGGTAAGATTTCAAATAATATTACATTGTACTACCCTGACTGCTGGTTATTCAAAGCTAGGTTACCTTAACCCTAGATTAACGTAAATGTAAAATTGAAAGCAAACTTCCTGACAGCTTGTTTTCCTGACAGCTTCTCTGAAGTTTTGAAATAAACAGGCGTGCAGAAATACACAAACTATAAAACAGCAGGTTACATTTTAACCCAGGGTTAGCGCTAACCCACCTTTGAACAAAGTTTATATACAAGCTGCTGGGAAGTATACTTTGAATTTCACGTTAACCCAGGGTTATACTGTAACCGGTTTTTTGACGGGCCGGTTGTTCAAAAGCCGGTTAGCTTAATCCTATAGAAATCTTGTCTGGTCAGTAGCGGTTCTCTTTCCTGAAGTTTTGAAATAAGCAGACGTGTAGAAATACAAACTAAAAGAGAAGGTTAAATTTTAACCGAGGGTTATAGCGTTAATAGGATGTGGATTCGCGCCATCAGATAACCATGCATGCATCCACTCTAATTTCTGGCCTCCGTTCTTATTTTTTATAAGCCTAGTGCATGAAGTCATGAATTAAAGAAAATAAACACGGTGCTTATTTGAGGTGCATGTGAATATAAGGCCAATGATAAGAAGCTGCTTTAGTACAGTACATCTAATGATGCTCGGTTGCCAGAGAACCTATAGCTGCTCCTGCCCACAGAGGGCCTGCAGAGGGCCGATAGTTGCATTTTGTCGCAGCTCCTTCTGGTTAGGTCTGAAAATTGTATCTAACGTTCCGCTCGAAATTTTCATCTTCGAAAACCTATAGCTGCTCCTGCGTAGTTAGGTCGAAATTTCCTTCTGCTAGACCCTTAATTCAACTGTTAGTTCTATCGAGCGAGATGCCCCCAAAAATCTTTATTTATTTTTTTGTCTAGAGCTGCTGTCTTTGGTTTCTGGCTTTGCCTTGTTCAACTTTAATAACATTAATTCTTCCAAGTTATCATAGGTTAAAGGTAAGCGTGAATTTTACAATATTCCATGTTGGGAATGTTTTCGTCCCTGTTCCCGAGGTCAAAATATAGCTGTGCAACTGTATTCTGGGAAATGGGAGAAATTGTATAATAATAAGGTTTGGAGGCTTGTATGTGCCTCGACTAAGCGTGCCTTGCAGATACCTTCTTCTCGTGCAAGTACAGTAGACTCAATTCAATCTCTCTGGCATGCATGTGTTTTCCCCTATTCGTTGAAGATATAGGGCTTCGGTGGCGTAGTCGTCCGAGCAAGGGCCCTTCACCTCTGAGATCGTAGGTTCGATTCTCGCAACGGACTCATCTGAAAAGAGTCCGTCAACGCTCTGTCGAATATCGTGGGTTTTCTCCATGTGCTCCGGTTTCCTCCCACAGGGAAAGTTGACAGGGTGGGTTGGAATAGTTTGGGAAGTAATATCACAGTTGTTGTGAAGATAAATATAGTCTCAGCTAAATAGGTACTGTATATATAAGTACTGTAAGCGTATACATAATACATGATGTGATCGGTCACTGAAAAGCCCATAGATATCTTATATACTAGGTAGTGCATTTAATTATTCTGCAATTCAAAAATTGAAGCCGTGATTGCAGACTCAGGATATTCCCATGAAATGAGAAGACTCGTATGTTTTATATTTTTTAAACAGGGAACTTAAAAATTAAGTTAAACCTGTTCCAAATACATTTTCAAACTATTTAAATGATGAAAAATATTGTTTTTTAAGCGTTTATTAGCGAGTGGGAAACTCCAACATGGCCGCCATCTATTCAAATGGGGGTAACCGCTGGAATATTCTTGGCTTCAATTTTACTAAGAGAGATGCGCTATCTAGTGTATAGAAGATATCTATGGAAAAGCCCCGTTGAGGGGTGAGCTGAGTTATTTATAATAATAATATAAGTATAACGTGAATGCTTCTGCTGAAGTATTGAAGTAAAAATTGACCATGAAGAACAGAATCAACCTGTGTTCTACTGTGCGGTAGTGTTGAAAGACGAGATTTCAGGTTGGCTTAGGCTTCGACTTTTGAGTTGAAATAAGTAACAGGGCAAGTACTGCATGGTGTCAGGCATTGTGCATGTGTATTAAACGAGATGACCAGTATCTGACAACAACTGATATTCCGCTAACATGTGGCGGATAAACTGTATGCATGGGGGAAGCTAGACAGAGTGAATGTGCATGGGTAAACCATCTGCAGGGTGGAAAATGTCCCACTATATGGGCGCAACAACATATGGTTGACAGACATTATTCCTTGAATTTAAAACCATGGTCAGCTAGAACACCACATGTTTATGGCTTTATGCACATGCAGATTTAGCACAAAAATACTCCGTTGGTCTGCAGGAAATATTTGTCTCCAGGTTGTGCTCCCTGGAAGAAAAATCTTTTTTCCTGCCCTGCATGACCATGTGAACAACAGAGTACAAAGTATATATTTATTATATGAGAACTAAAATTAAGTAAAAAATGTGTGAAATATAGTTAAAAGGAGAATAGGATTAAAGGGCAAGAGAATAAGTAGAGTAGGATATAAAGCAACCCCGTAGGCATTTTGACCTAAAAGTCTTCTTCAGCAGGGATTTTGTGATTTCTATGTATACTGTATAACTGGTGTAATTGTGCAGGATTAAAGGAGAGTATTGGGGGTAATATGATGAAATATATAATGGGAATTAAAGACAATAAAATAACATACTGTTAATGAATTAGGTAACTTATTAAACTTATACAAACGGAATTAAATAAATGAAAAGTATTAAGGAAGATGAATTTCATAATTAACCTGGCTAAATGACGTCGGGATAAGTTGAAGTCGAACGTTTTTTTTGAAAGGGATTCTTTACGTATATAACATTTTCTTATAGATCAACACATTTGCTCAGCGTACTGCTGAACTGGTAGCCGTGTTTTTGCTGTATAAGTTGTTTTTGTCAAGAAGTTTATACTGGGAGGTGTCGTCGTTATCGTCTGCTACCCTGCCATTGAGGTTGGACAAAGCGTGTGGAAAAAAGAACTACGAAACATACAAAAGATGAAAGATATGCAATACAGAAACTGTCACTACTGATGCATATATTCAGGGCTTGAAATAGCGGGCTGCCAACGGCCAAAAGCAGCTGCCATATTTTAGAAATGGCAGGCAAAAACAAATTTGAACTGCCAAGTCAAAAAAAAAAATGGCAGGTGAAATAGATCATTTATAGGTGACTAAATACGCTAACTTTATATTTGAAATGTAAATCCAAGTTTACTGTAGTAAAATAGACAAGTTTAAAAATAATAAAAATGCATATCATGAAAACGTTGATTTTTACGGCATGACTCCATGAGACATTACAATATGATTTACCATGAGACATCCCCATTTTGGCAGTTCAATAAATAAAAATGGCAGGCTAAAATTTATTTCACCTGCCAAAAAAATTTGGACACGCAGGCATATTTTTTCTCTACTTCGAGCCCTGATATATTACATGCATGTATACAGTTGCGTCACTTGGATATAGAAATATGCGTGCATGCATGATATGCGCTTTTTAATTAATAAATATAGTATTAACATAACTATTCCAGAGAAAGTTAGTAAGTTTTTAAAATTACTGTCTAGTGTTACCAACAGTTAACTTAATAAAAACATTAATGTGTGTGTTATATAGCTTGCTTCAAATTACCACCAGCCCAACACTGGAGCTTGGTGCGTTCATCACACGGACATGTTTGTGTGGTCATAAATTAAGTCACGATCTTGGATGCCCGCGGCCGCATCACAGTAGCTTCTTGATCATAACTAGAAATACATGCATGCAGCATCTCCTCGCCCTCTCTAACCAAATAACTATAGACCTCTATAGTTCTATACATGAGGTATTTGTAATTGGCGAATTGCTCACCAAATGGTAGCCAACGTTTTGAGAAAATGCAAGCTATACAAATCAGCAAATCAATAAGAAGTTTGATAACCCCTCCCTCCCCCCTTTCCTTGTAGGTTTCTAGCAATTAACATTTTTTGAGTTGAATAAGGAAAAGTTTCGTTCTAGAAAACTTGTGACATGTGAAAGTAAAGGCCGCAAGAAAAAACTTGAGGAAGCTCGAGGAACGAAATGTGTATTGTTTTCTTCCTTTCAAATAAAAACTTCTTGTCACTTGAAATTTGCGCTGAGTCGCTTAGTTTAATGTGAATCATGGGTACACTCTGACATGGACGGAAAGCCTTTACGGGTTTTTAATCCAAAAGTATTCGACGGTCAATTGGTTATTTTACGATAAGTGCCCATGCAAGGGCTATAGTTTTCTTGGTGAGGGAGGAAAACCGGGGGACGCGGAGGAGAAACCTTTTGAAGCACAGGAGAGCTAACTAAACTATACTTATATGAGTCGTTTTCAAGCAGAGGATAGTTCCCCAGCCTAAGTAAATCCCCGCCGATCAACAGCGAAGATCAGCACGCTAACTGCAACTACCGCTTCTCATGGTGGATTCGCGCATTCGTAACCATCAACCTTTTAGGCTCAGCCTCGAATTTACCAGCGATACGATTGAAGTGGAAAACTGGCTTTAGCCGTGTGTAAATCCGTGATTCCAATTTCAGTGTAATAAACGCGAGTTCCTGCGTATCTGCGCCAATTATCATTTATATACCTGGAGCGAAGGCGATTTGGCGAATCCCCTGCCTCCTCCGCAGGCTCCTCTATATAGATCAAATTTAAATATCAATAATATATAGATCAGCGCGTGCACTGCAAGCCCGATAAATGATATATTATACCGAAATATAAAAGTCCCCAAGTTGAGAGTATAAAACTTGCCACATAAACTACGTGAATAAAAGCTTGTACTTCATCACTATAATTATGATCAAATCACCGTGTGATATGATTGAAAGATAAATGTCATGCTCACGTTGCACAAATTTAGATTTCTGATTGGACACTTTGAATGGTTAACTTCATCTATGAGATCAGTGGTTCACCCTCCCAAGGCAGTACCACGAGGAGGCAGTACTTTGCAATCGCCCACGTCTGGGTTCTTTAATTACTGTGTCCTATATGAATGAAAGTATCCCACTGTTCAATCAAATCCAATAGTTCTGCAGGGTTGACTCACTTTAAATTAGAGTGAATAATTATTTAAGTATACCATAGCCTATCGAAGGAAGATGGCTGTGAAACTAATTAGAATAACAATATAACTCATTATCTATGTTCGTCAACGTTTATTCATAAATCTGGTCCTTTACCGTCACGTGAATATTGTATTTTTGCCAAATCCACCAATAGCAATTAGCAGATTATCCTATTTGGCTATTACAAATTACCTTATTACAAATTACCCTATTGAGTATTGTTCGAGTCACGGATAGGTAACTTTCCTAAAACATTGCCATTGGTTAGTTGAGCAAAATGCAATACGCACGTGACGGTGAAGGACCAGATTTATGAATAAACGTTGACCAACATAGATAATGAGTTATATTGTTATTCTAATGAGTAATGAGTTTCACAGCCATCTACCCTTCGATAGGCTACGAGTATACTCAGTTTATTTTGCTTTACACAGAAAACAAAACATTCTAGTACAAAAATTATTTGATAACACATATAATAATATACATAAAGATATTACTCGACTGTGATTGGTTGATTTCAGGCAGTTAATCCCAAACAGCAGTGCAATTTTCTGTAATCACAGTAATTTTTAAAGCATTAAAATGCTTCTATAGTCTCTGCTGCATGTTTAATATAGATCGAGACCATACGATTTAGGACGGCAACGGCTACCAATACAATAAATCATTGAAAAGAATTGAGTAATCACAATATATGAATAATTATTTTGTGTGTGTTGGTGTTATGTACCAAGGTGAATATGATGTTTGTGATGTTACTCTGAGTGTGCATCCACACCGGGCAAGGATTGGGCTAGTATCCCAAAGGTCGCGGGTTCGATTCCCACCGTGGCCAAGCTAACTGTTCAGCTTGCCCGGTGTGGATGCACACTCAGAGTAACATCACAAACATAATATATGAATAACTTAGACATTGTCCTTGCTCTGTTTACAACGCCAAATCACAGATTTTCACGTCTTGACACAACGGCTGCATTTCAAGCCGCAACAAGTGCTACTTCAAACTGGGTTCAGCAGAATTCTTTCATGCAACTACAAAACCCATGTCTTCAACTTAATTCTAAAGCCTGTTCTAAACGTCGCATTTTACATGCGCCGAATGCATTCAAAACAATGGATATTGAGGCACTTCAGCTGATTAGCTATTGTTTTGAATGCATTTGGCACATGTAAAATGCGACGTTTAGAACAGGCCTAAGACTGTATTAACAAATTTACACGATTGTTAATATACGACGAATTATCTTTACTACCATTTATTTGAAGGAGTTTGTTTTGGCCGTCGTCGCGTTGCCGTCAGTAAAATCGTAAGGTCTCTAATATGATTCAACTGCAACGGGAGGATAACAACTTTCGGGGGAGGCTGACAAAAAATTGCCCGACGGAAAATGTTGAAAATCCGAAAGCTCTGAAACGCTATTTCCTGCATTGTGAGTGTACCAATGGAGAACACTCTGGTGCCATGCAGAAGATACTGTAGTCAAATTTGCGTTCACTGGTTGGACGCCGCGTTGAAAAATGTCCGAATTGAAAAGACATATTGAAAGGAATGGAGTATACGACGCCACTTGGTGTAAGCCGCAAGAAAGCATCTCAGATTTAAAGGGAAATGGCAATATATTTTTTTTTATTTTCTCATTTGAAAGAATTTTTAAGACTATATATAATACTCTTTTTTCATATCTTGCTTACTTTTACAAATATTCTGATTGAAAGGAATGAAATGTCCGCCATCTTCAACTTGTGTATAGATATGCACGTCACAACATGTCATGAGTTTTTGAAGGTGTGATAATGGCAATGGCGTATGATCCGCCATGTTTTTGGTTTCACTGTATATGGCTTCACATGAAACATGTTTCATGCCGAGCAGCTAGGTCCTCCATAGAGTGGATCGATATACCGGATATATCCGGTATACCGGTATTTGTTTAGATACCGGTATTGGAGATACTGACAATTTAAAAATACCGATATACCGACATTTCGGTATTTTGCTGCCTAATACCGAATTGAAACGCTATTTCAAGTCAAACTTGCTTACAATCACGTTTAGAAAGCAAAGTTAATTAGATTTACATCACCTTGTAGTACTGAATGATTCAACACTTCGACGCCCAATCGACGGCCTACTAACAATTGCCGCTTAGCGCCGTTAACATAGCTTGATAATGCGAATCTTGTGACATTTGCACTGGATATAGATTCATGTCTCGCTAATAGGGTTAGCGGTTAGGGTTAGGGTTAGGGTGGGGATTAGGGTTAGCATTATAAATAGCGAGACATGAATCTATAACCTTCGCACTAATAACAGTGGGTGCGTTCCTTTAGTGCATGCAATCCGGATTTGGATCTTCAAATCCGATTATCGATTTTCAGTTTCATTTAACAAAATCTTAAAATAGATTCGAATCTGATAAATCCACCTCAACATATGGATTTTTCGGATTCAATCTGAAACTTGATTAGGATTCAATGTTCCTTTTGAGCTTCTGGCGTTCTAGCATGTACCTTGACCCGACCGAAAGGTATAGTAGGACGGAAAACTATGGTGTAAAAATGGCGGGAAAACAGTAGGCGAATTCCGATTCTCACAATTCGTTCCATTTGTTTAACGAATCCAAACAAACCGAATCCTAAAAATCCAAATCTAGATTTACAAAAGAAACGCTCCTAGTATGTACCACATTAATATTTTGTCAAAACATGATTTTTCTCGACGGTCAGCAGTTCAGTTTGGCTTTAAAAAAACACGTTAAAAATACCGGTATTCTGATGGCGGTATATCGGTATTCGGTATTTGCGATATCGATCCACTCTAGTCCTCCAGTAATATAACATAGCTCAGTGGATAAAAATACGTGAGAATCCCCCGAGTGCATTATCGCACTTTATTATACGGCAAACATCACTTCCGGTGAAATGGCGGACTGTGATTGACCGAGAAGCACTTTCAGCGGTCCATTATTTTCCCGTAATGGCCGGCGGTCCATTACGTAAAAGCAAACGCATGCATTTTAAAACAGAACAGCAAAACTATTTGAAAATTATAATTTAATTTGTTATTAATAAGATATCTGCGAATAGTTTTTAGTGGTAAAGAAGGAACACATTGGTATTTTTGTTTTCTTCAACCAAACGTGTACCACGCTACTAATATGCATTTCAAATCATGCATTTCTTGTTTGTCGCAAGTATAAATGCCATATAATAAACTTTCTATTAACCTCGCTTGCTCGGTATGTACAGAGGAATATCGGACGTCGGTCTTTTTGTACAAACCTCGCCCTACTGGCTCGGTCTGTACAAAAAAGACCTCGGTCCGATATTTCTCCGTACAGACATCGCGTTAGAATAAGAATAGAATAATTTATTTAATGTCGAATGACACAGAGTGTGGTTGCCCAATCACTCGAGCCAGGGGCTCATGATAGAAGTGCTCGACAAGCGTTCGGTTAATAAGAAGTTAATAAACGCACGAGAAGAGTTTTTAAACTTTTTTAAATATAAGTAGAAGATATGACATAGTAAACAATTTTACTCAAAAGATCGACGTTGAAATTCTCATAACATGTATTCAGTGACATTACGCGCATGCTTTTAATAGACCTTATGCATAATGGTCACAAGGCTTGATGCCTGCGAGGAATGCTGGTCTTAGTAGTCATCGCCCGGGAAAATTAAACAATTCAAAATGGCCACTATCGAAAATTAAAGGAGTGCGCTGCCGTTCTTTGTTGTCTTTTAGAGGCTATCCAAGCCAATGAAGACCCTACAATCGCGTGCAAAAATAATGAGACTTTTCATATTTTTGGCCACTTTAAAGTACGTCGGCCTCCACCCTGCCCCCATGATCAATGTTGGAAAAAGTGGGTTGAATTTTCTCTTCAGTCATTCACACCAATCACACAACATTGAATTGGGGGTGAGGGGGGCATTTATGCGGTTGTCTCAATAATTTTTGCCCCTGATTGTCTCTATTTGTACTTTTGAATGAAACGTAATTCGTTCATGTTCATTCAACTTATTGCTCCAGGGAAGACGCTGACTTGGATTTCTTGCTTAATGAACCTTTTGCTACACGGCAAAAAACGCTCAGGTTGATGCAATACTGATGAAAACAGGATTGAACAATGTTTTGCTGCCCACATTGTTCATAGCTGTCAACAATATTGAACAATATTGTTACACCCGATTCAGGCTCAACAACATTGTTCAATGTTGTTGACAAGTGTGAACAACGTGGGCAGCAAAACATTGTTCAGTCCTGTTGAGCAACGGGCTCGGCGTTTTTTGCCGTGTATATAGTATTTTTTCTCAGCGTTTTTTTATAACTGAGTACTTCATGTAAAAAGAATATAGGGGATCTTGAGAACTATAGCTATTTTTATTGTTAGGATAGGACGATTAATTGATGAATATATACATTGGAAGAAGATTGTAAAATAATGAATAAATTTCAGACAATATTTTCCCATGGCTAACAATCATGAGTATATTTTTTTCTTTCAAACAGAATATTTCCTTTAAGTTCTAGAATTTTATAACAGGCAACGCATCGTTCTGACCTACTAACATACAATTTTGGAAAAATTGACATACTGATCACTAGATTTTAAATCCAATTCAAACTTTTTGATTATGTTGATATACGGACTTACCGATCGTAAACTTGCACTAGAATTTATTGCAAACTTCCATCTCCTATGATTTTGGGATTATGTGAGATGAACTCAAGCAAATCTGGTCGCACATGCGCAAAATATCAATCTATTTTTACGTACTGACTAGACACGTTACACACACGTTATACCACACGTTACATAATAATCTATAGTAAAACATATACAGGGTGTATCAAAATAAACGCAATTCATCTTTTGTACTTAATAACTTTCGAAATACTATTTCTAGTTAAACGCTTTTAGGCTTACTTCAAAGCCTGTTCTTTTCTCTTTCAAACAAACTATTATCCTTGTCTCCAGTGCTAGTAAGGGAGTGTCATTATTTATGGGGAGGGGGGGGGGGTTGGGAAATGGGGAAAATAAGGATTGAAAACTTTTTTGCCCCCCCCCCTCCAGACTGAAGGCAAACTTTTTGTGCCCCCCCCCCCTCATAAAAGTAGAAACTTTTCTGACCCCCCCCCAGTGTGGATTGAAAAATTAACAGCAATGAAACAGGTGTGCGTTGCAGGTAAAGTTAGATATTAGGACAATCTGTTTAATCTAGCTCATGATGTTTTACCCTGGTGAATATGATTCAACCATATATGATTAAAAAATATATATTATCGGTTACTACTTTGCAATGCAACATTTGTCCTACCATAACCCTAACCCATGACCCGTCTTCATACAGCGAAATGATTTGAACACAGGTTTTTTTTAAGAACTTGTCTGGGGGGTGGGCATCTATAAAAAGGGACCATACTATATTGAGTGTGGAGAGATGACAGATGGTTGTTGGTGACAAAAAGTTTGGTGTGGTATCGTATGTACCAGTAGGGGGGTCTGGGGGGATTCTCCCCCAGAAAATGTTTTTTATTTTTCCACCCCTAGAATTGAAATGTGAACATTTTCCTCTGAGCATTTTCTGAAACAGATTTTTGGATATACAGCGTTACATTGTGCGTTGATAGACCGAATCTGATCAGTTAAGTGTACTTGCATTGTTACAATCCATTTAATAAAATGCAACATTTGTTTGTTTTAATGAAAAAATCAGTTATTTTCATGAGAACGATTTGTTATTCCATCTCAATTTTTTTAATCTCCAATCTCAATAACGTAAAGTATTATTACCCGCGAACCAATGAGTCAAATTTAAGAAACAACCCACTGTTAGAAAGCTGAATGGCTATGCTTTAAAATGAATGTAAACTTTAATGTTTTCGTCTATTATTTGTTTAGCAATTTACATTTCAGTCGAGGATTGCGCTTTTTTTGATACACCCTGTAGATATGACACGTTACACACGTTACACCCATCGTTTTTAAAAATAAATATATAGACCCGAGCCTATGGAGCTCGGCTCTATAGGAGCTGAGCTCCATGGGCTCGGAGCCGAGCTAATCGAGGTTTTCTCCAAGCTCAGTGGAGCTCGGCTCTGAGCCAATCAAACTTGACTCCGAGCTTAATGTCGAGCCCAGGTCCGAACTATTTAGAAAAACTCCGAGCCTATATGAAACTCGGCTTCGAGCCAGGCTCCGAGCTATTAAGACTAGTTCCCCGATAATCACCGAGCCTGAGGCGAATAATTTTTTTAGTAGTTTTGCACAAGTTTTTTTGTGTTTTTCTTCTCTGAATTCATTTTAATTTCGCTTATTTCTTTATCACTAGCCTCAATAAAACGGCTGGCCGCTATTTTGAAAATTTCGATTTTGTTATATTCACCTGTAGGTGAATATAACAGATTTAATACGTCAAATTTGACCAATCACCTTGTAGGATTTGTTATGTTCACTTAAACGATATCCTTCAAATACGCCTCAAATATTGTATGTCGACCACAATACAATTGGCTAACTAAAATTTACTTCAAAACCCCCTCTCTGCACATATTAGAACGCTGCTACGCTCGCTCGCTTCAGGCTCGCTCGCTACGCAGCAATAAAAAAGGGAATCCTTGATTATATAGCTTCAAGTTGAGACCCTTCGGAAAATTGTCAATGTTGTCGGAATCTTTGTGGTGAAGCATCGGGAAAAGTGATGTGGAAATTGGGAAAAGTGCTACGAAAGCAATTGTGATGTCCGGAAATTTTTTTTACCAAAAAAGGTGTCGACAGGGAGGGGGGTTGGTCGGAGAGATTTAAAATGTTGTCGTCCGGAAATTTTTTTGGCCCCACCTGGGTTTTTGCTGCCCCCCCCTGACCAAAAATCCTGGCTACGCCTCTGTATAATACGATGATTTCAAACACACCTTTTATACTCTGTTTCTCCTGTCGTTTATGATTTTGGGGAATTTTGAATAAACTGGGCTATTCTCTGCGGAACTCCCCCCCCCCCGAATCTTTGCAAATTCCTATAAGTGAGGAATTTTCGTAATACACAATTCTCACTGCGCATGCGTGTAAGTAGAATATCTACGTCCCACAAGCATTATAGCATTATAATTCTTGTATACTTATTCACACGCAATAATCAAATACATCACTCATCAGCAATGAGCTATCGCACCCACACTTGTCGTACAAACCTCAAAAAATTTGGGTATGACTAAAGGGAGAGTTACCAACCGGGGAGTTATCTCGGAGAAGTATGATTTCGGAGAGTTATGTTCGAACCACGCCCAAACCACGCCCACTTCCCCAATGACCACACCCAATTTCGTAACTCTCCCGACGTTTCCTTGAAGTAACATGAGAGAGTTATGTTTGACGTAACTCTCTCTCGTTAACATTATGAAAATGTTAGAGAGTTATCATTTTTTATAACTCTCCGCGTTCACGATTGTGGCAATGAAGAGAGTTATGTCAGTTTATTGAGAAAACCTTTAAATAGTAAAGCTTGTTTCTTCAGATTTTCATCTTATATTTTGGTATTTCAGTTCGTAGCGTGTCAATAGCGTCCGTCCAAACATGAAATAGTACAACTTGACTCGGTCAAAACAATGAGATGCTTGAAGGGTCAAAGTACCCCCAGAAGCATGTTTTGACGTGTATTTGGCAGTAAATACGGTAAGCATAGTTGCAAGAAAATTGGGAAAATTGAATCTTTCAGAAATTCAGGTTTTGCAAATATTTTCCCATATCAGCCAATATAGGGCATTACATTGGAAAGGTTTTCTGGTTCTATCTAATACAAGAACTGTATCTGAATGTTGGGCTTTGTAGGTAATCCAAGTGAGCATGTATAATAATTTATTTACTCGTACTCGCTTCACTTGGTAAGTACTAAAGTACTACTAGTTTCTACTAGCGTTGAATATTAAAGCTGAAACTTGAGAAAAAAGTAAATTCACAATAATTTACTAAAATGTGGACGTTTTTTTTCAAAAAACTGACCTAACTCTCTTCATTGCCACAATCGTGAACGCATGCAGTGAGTTATAAAAAATGATAACTCTCTAACATCTTCATAATGTTAACGAGAGAGAGTTACGTCAAACCTAACTCTCTCATGTTAGTTCAAGGAAACATCGGGAGAGTTAAGACATTGGGTGTGGTCGTTGGGAAAAGTGGGCGTGGTTCGAACATAACTCTCCGAAATCATAACTCTCCGAGATAACTCTCCACTTCATAACTCTCCGTTTAGCCGATCTCAAAAACTTTACAATATACTTTATCAAGGACCAAAAATTTGGAATTCTCTGCCAGCAAATATAAAAGATTCACTTAGCCTCTATAGTTTAAAAAAAACTTTGATGGAATTTCTACTCAAATGCACTATAGCTGTGCCTGTGAGTTAAATATCTATTATTTTCTATATCCCTATATTTTGTATATAAGCATTAGCAGTATATTAATCTCTTGAGGTGATCTCAAAATAAGCCTGATGGTTTCATGAGGTCTCCTCGCCACTTTATTTATATTCTTTATTGCTTATGTAAATTTTAATAATATGCCTGTGGCAAATAAATCATTCATTCATTCATTCATTCATTCATTCATTCATTCATTCATTCATTCAACAGCTTTAGTAGAATATATATCGAGAACGTGTTAAAATTCACTCAGTTTGTTAGGGGCTGTTTATATGAGGCGAGCCAGCTCGGGTACCCGAGCTAGCTAGCCTGCGGGCAGCCCCATACCACGTAATGGTATGGCCATGGGCCGGGCTGCCCGCAGGCTAGAGCTAGCTCGCATTACGTGGTATGAGGCTGCCCACAGGCTAGAGCTAGCTCGCTTTAGGTGGGATGCCGTCTTTGTTAATATTTCCCACTAAATTTCATGTTGCGTTTATAAGAGAACCGAGCTGGCCCGCCTAACCGAGGTCCCGCTTCGTGTGACCCGAGACCTCGGGTAAACGGGCTGGGTAGTTTTCCATATAAACGCAACTAGGGCTAGCCCTCCTAGTAGGGCTGGAAATTTAGCAAATACGCATGCGGAAATAATTAGAATAATACTTCCATATATGGAGTTGTTTACGCCAAAAAAAATTAGAACACGAAGAGCTAGCCCTTCATGTAGGGCTAGAATTTTTCCATGTAAGCGAACAAAAGTTTCGTGTAAACGCGTGGTGAAATTCGTACCCGGGCGCCATGTGTTGTTCTATGGCTTGCGCGGCCTTTCGTGGGCCGCGTGGATTAATTTGATCGATGACGTAACCAAACCAAAGCGCCTGGGTATGAGGCAGGCCCGCAGGTGGGTATAAATATTGGCAATGTATTAAACTTTAAAAATTCTCTTAAAATGCTAGTAATCATTGGTCCACACTCTTTAAATACAGTACAAGCGCGTGTAATTGATATGAAATTATACTGTGATGACGTCATGGGTGGTGCTTAGGGCTCGACCCGTCCCAGAACCCCCTTCCCTATACTACTTAAAGTTAAACACTGTGTTGACAGATAAACAATTTTTACTGTGTATATATCACATATTTGTTGCATGTAATATGTTTTATCTAGTAAGATAATGTATGATGCATGTATGGCCGATTTTTGTCTGCAACTAAGGGGCCGACCATTTAACTTTTGAGGGAGGGGGGGAGGGAGCCTATACTGCTGGCAGGGAATTTTTTTTCTGGGATCGTTATGTGCAAATTTTTTTTTCTATCCCATCATCGCATGTACGATTTTTTTTTCCACTCTCTCTTTCGCAGCATTTTTTTTCAATAGCTTATACTATTTAGATTCTTTAAATATAGTTAACGTTGAGTTTTCTAGCTTGATGCATTGCTTTTAATAATACATATTGCTATGAGGTATAACATTGGGTTCAGGGGACATATTTAGCGGGGGACCTGGAGAAGTCTAGAAGAAGCCTCTAGAGGGGTCTAGAGGGGTCTGGAGGCATGCCCCCCAGAAAATTTTTGATTTCTTGAAGCGAGTCTTGAAGCTCAGATAAGCTATTTCCAGCATTTTGAGGAGTTTTCCAACAGGAAATTAACCTTACACAGTTACACTAGTCCCTGAAAATCAAACCAGCTGATCTTCTGGGACTGGTCAAATCGATCCCTTTTTTCCCCCACCAAATACTGGGGCAGGATAATTTTCCCCCAGTTTGTTAGTGCAGGTATTTTTTTTTTCAGAATTCAAAATCACACCCCCCCTCTCAAAAGTTAAATGGTCGAACGGCCCTAACCTGCCCAATCGCAGGCATTCAATTTTTATTTCTTGCACGCTGTCGCTGGCAACGTTTTGCATTGATCTTCCAAATTTATAGAAGGGAAAACAAAATTCATATACCGACGCTGAACAAATACAGGTATGTAGATTTTAAGCCGCCGGCTATTAATATATTAATATGACTTAAATAATAAAATTAATACAATATATATACCGGGTGTCCCCCAAAAAACTTGCGCTGTTTGATTTCATGTAAGGTAAAAACTATAAAAAAAGCTACACTCAACTAAATTCTATTGTATTCAGGAAAGGCTAACTTCGATTTTGATATGCAGTCCTAAAAATGTCATTTAATACTACGTGAGATACAAATGTTTGAATTTGGCACACGCTTTAAAAATGAGTAAAAAAATCGAGAAACATGGCTGATCAAATTTATGTAAAAACAATTTGCCATTTTCAACAAAAATTAACAATTTAAATTTTAGTAGCATTTCAACTCAACTTTAATTTCGGGTAATGTCCTAGTATAAGTTAAGCGTTAGCCTTTCGTGTTTCTTGGGAAGCGAAATAAATATGAAACATTTAAAAACGTTCGAAAGCATATTCGACGTCGTTTGCAATGCCAGTGGGAGTTCGTATTTATATAAAGTTGGTCTTCGTTCGCCTTTTGAATATGCATCGATTAACAAAAGATCAAAGAGTTTGGGTTTTATTGTTTCCCGTGCTAGACATTGTATACCTGTACGTAAAAAAGGACATACTCTCTAAGACGAATGAATAAATTGTTTATCCAACAATTATGATTTATGTTTTTCATTCGTCATTTTGGCAACAATATATCAAGTTTAACCAAATAATATTTGATAGGCAATTTTATGCAAATTTTTATAAACATTGTCAAATATGCTTATTCGATTTAAAATATCGATAGCTCAGTCAATGTTGCACAGACATTCAAATGTTACATATCAAAATCTAAGTTTCTCAATACAATAAAACTTATTTGAGTACAATAGGCTGAATAGCTTTTGTAGTTTTTACGTTACATTAAATCAAACAACGCAAGTTTTTTGGGGGCCACCCGGTTAGTTTGAGATAATTTACTAGCTGTGTCACAGTGCATGGGCAATATTAATGATTACGCAAATGATTGCAAACATTCCAAATAATCCAAAAATTGTGAGACACCTATAATTATATCAATGCATGCATGCACTTATGCACCAGCTTGTCATTATATATATGTCACGTAGATATGCTACAGATGAAACTAAGACAGAGATTTTCAGTATTCTTCAAAGGCAAAGCCCTTTTTATCTTGGGCAGTTGGGCCTCAAAATAATTACTCAATCAAAGTGTATATCATGCAGAATTACCGTATATAATATTATATATATAAGTCTAATTACGTCTTGCATGCATTTGATATCAGTCGGTATTCTATTGATATTTAGTCTGCAAGAAATTATATAAAAAATCCCCTATTAATTACTACATCAGCAGGCTAGTAATTTTTACGTGAATTAGAAAAAGTACTATAGAGTATAGTATAGTACGTTTGTATTACTGTGACTTCAACAATTGCTGTTTGTACAAACTTATAGCCTACTTTGAAATCCTGTACTCCATATAATAATTATACATGCCAAAAGCAGTTTTATTATTAATTCTTCATATTATACTCTGTGAGGGAAATGGTTTGAATGATTAAATCTTTTCTTAAGTTAGACAAGCAATAGAACCTCAACTTGCATGCAGGCTAACATTAACAATAAGTTGAAATCACCTTTCATATATAACACTTTAAAATTCAAGTTGCTTTTGTTGTTATATTAATTATGTCCACAGCAAAAATACCACACTGAAAAGCCAGCTATAGAACTGTGAAGCCATAAAAGGTATACATGCATGCAGGTAATATATTTTCCAGCAAATCTTTGACATTGTATATATATACCTTCATACATGATGTATCAATATAACCAATCCAATTGAATTCTTGATCAATTTGCAAGAGAATTGAAAACTGCATGCATGCATGTTTGCTGTGATTAAATATCTGATCAATATGCAGTATATAATAGTTATACAACTTATTTCAATTCTGATTGCTTTTGTATTCTGATTTCTGGCCTTTTAAGGTTTGCCAAACATGCTTAACATCTCAACTTAGTAAGTTAGTATTAGTACTACAAATAAATTCAATGACAATGACAATTCTCATTATATAAGTAAGTTTAAAAATACAAACATGATTGCATGATATCAATGATCGTTTCACAATTATTAACAACCTGGCCCTGGGCTAGAGAAATTGCCCAGTATTTAAATCAACGCTACTGAGCAACCTGCTGGTAAAATATATTTCCCCCTACCTATGTACAGAGGTTCACATGTATATACTGTAGTTTCTGAACAAGTTCTTGTCTTCTTGAAAAGGTCAATGAGTCCATATTTGTTTTCATACATAGCATAATTCCTTCGCTACTCGTAAAGTAATTCGTAATTCCTCTGGCGGCTCTGCTTATCAGTGCTATTGCAGTATGGAAGCATTCGATTTTCCGCTCTTATTGTCCTTGCAGCATTATTGGGTTCAACAAACACATATGTGCAACTGCATGCACCAACAGTCAATACGTTTGAACTTTTTTCTTGTATACATATATACTTTCTTTCCAGTTTTTAACTCGTGTTCTTACTCAGTTACTGCTTATAGAAGTAATCCTCTTGTGACGCGCCTTCATTGTTGTTATAACTTATAAGGCTTATAGATTCAATCCATCCAGTGCAAACAAAAATTCGCACGCAAACTATCAAATGTATCGATAATAAAAATCGTTGCCGTTGCCGTTGGGAAGTTGTGACTTGTGTTGGACAGTCTTCCCTGACGCTCTCAGTGTTCGTACACAGCGGTTTGACAAGGATCATTCATTTCACATCGAATTCTTGCGTCGGAGTACACATATAATTTCCGATAAAAAACGTGGCTGACATCTAGAACTTATAGGACAAATATAGTACAAAATTTCTTAACTGGAAGACACTTAGTATACCCCAAAGAGCATTTTAAAGTGTCGTATTTCCGATTTCTTGGCAGAAGCCAATCAGAGCGCGTAATCGGCGTAGGCAAGGCTAGACTTGTGCAGACTGCAGGGCTGATCAGCAGGCGGTCATGCATATGACAATGTCATACAGTTTCATTAGAGAGGTTCAGATTTGACTGGTAGTGGTAGTGATAGTGGAAGTCGAATCTGAACCTCTCAAATATTAATTAACTGCGCGACGGATTAAATTTTAGAAATGACATAGAATAATTATAACAGCTAGAACCTATATGACGTAACTAGAGAATAAGGATTTCGATTTTATTTCATTTCAAAGTCATTGTTTTAATTAGAATATCTACTGTATATGCCCGTGGTACAAACCAAACTTCAAATCCACTCCAGTAAATCGAAACATATGTTCATTGAATCTTCCTATAACCTTAAGAATAAAGTATCTAGCAATCTTATTTTAACTAATAATAAGCCAGTACCCAGGACTAATACTGAATATCCATGCCTTGGGCTTGGCGTGAATATGGACGAAAGGTTCTCTTGGGATATATAAACATAGTGATTCTATCTATTCTAAAGTTGGTACCGGTATTGCTGCAATGAGACGGGTTAAACCTTTTGTACCAATGTCGACAACAAAACTATTGTACAGCCTTATTTCGATTATTGCAGACCGTTATGGGATATTTGCGGATTTGGTCTCAAAGATAGGTCGCAAAAATACCAAAATCGTGCTGCAAGAGTAATTACTGGGGCAACTTACGATATTCTGACATCTGACTACTCGAGAATCCGTAAATTGGAAACCTGTCGAACAAGAATTATAATTGAATGACCGAGTTGGGATGATTCATTTTTAAGCCTAGAGTCTGTCAACGTGAAAGGTCAATGTTCATGAGCAGGCCCGCCGATAGGGGGGTGTGCAGGGGGGATTGCCACGGGCCTCCGGCTCTTGGGCCCCCTAGTCATTTTTTGTGGGGCCCCTGTCATTTTTTCAGGCGAAATATTTGTGTTTTTCGGGCAAAGTACCAAAATTTGGTATAGAAGAAGTTGGGGGAAAGTGCCACGATAGCAATTAAAACGTTCTTGTCCGGAACATTTTTCCTGAAAAATTGGGAAAAGGGGCCCTCGAAACTAATTTGCTGCGGGCCCCCAAAATGCTCTCGGCGGCCCTGTTCATGAGACCTCTGGCAGCTGCTCTCTTTAAGCAAATCTGCCCACAAGATAAACTATAGGAAACAGGTCAATCAAAACATAACATTCTCGCGTATACAACGGCAGCTAGTCTAACGAACTGTCATAGCCCAATGGAAGAAATAATGAATGTTTTCCGAAGAACCCAAATATATTTACTTTACTTTGATTTGTGGTAAAATATATGCTTAGGAAATATATGCTTAGGATAATATTTGCTTGCACCTGCGTTCAAGCAAACCGGCTTTGGTTGTTTCATTTTGACCTAAAATTTTATGTACAGGGTGTATCTAAAAAACCGCAACCTCGGAATTTCCTAAGAAATCACTTTGCAATTCTTAAGCATAAAAGATTTTAGGCCCCTGGGAATTGAAAACGAATTGCTAATAGATCATATTACTGTTGTTGTGCATAAATTTTGCTTTATGCACTCGCGTGTGCAGTAATTTTGACAGTTATGCTATTTTAAATTCCCAGGCGCCTAAAATCTTTTGTCTTTAAAACAATGTCGATGTCTTGGGAAATTCCGAGGTTGCGCTTTTTTTGATACACCCTGTATAATTTTATGGCGTGTGCGTGACTGTGTGTGTTCGTGTTAGCTTTAGCGCGCGCTTCCGGTCACATGCAATCACCCGCAGTCAGCGAATGTTTCCATAGATAGTTATATACACTAGATGGTGCATCTAATTATTCTGCAATTCAGTCAAAAATTGAAGCCGTGATTGCAGACTCAGGATATTCCCATGAAATGAGAAGACTCGTATGTTTTCTATTTCTTAAACCTATTCCAAATACATTTTCAAACTATTCAAATGATGAAAGTTATTGTTGTTTTTTAAGCGTTTATTAGCGAGTGGGAAATATCAACATGGCCGCCATCTATTCAAATTCAAATGGGGGTAACCGCTGGAATATTCTTGGCTTCAATTTTACTAAAAGAGATGCGCTATCTAGTTTATATAAGATATCTATGAATGTTTCACACTAGCGTAGCGACGTGAAAAACACCTATCCGTACCTTTTAGAAACGCTATTCTCAGAGCCGTCAGAGGAATTATTGCAACGGAGAGATGTTGTTTCGCTCAGCTTCTGAAAGTTGTACATTCCGTATCGGATAGGTGCTTTTTTAAAATTTTTATGCCGCTACGGAAAGCATCCGGTATAGTGTAAACGCGTAGCCACAGTTGCCACCAGAGAAGGTTTTTGAAAGTCGAGGGGCATTGGCCAAAAGGGGTACTTTTGTACATGACAAAATTATACGATTTTATGTGTCGTTCACGAGCCGAACGAAAATTTTTGAAAATGTGGAGTCTATAATTTATTTATTTATTTATTTAATTCGCCTTGTACATATTACAGTGGCAGGGAATCCGCAACAGCGTTTGCCAATTACTGCGGGCCCGAATCTATGAATCTATAATGAATCTATAATGAGATTTTATTGCAGAGCAATCATTAGGGAAACATGATGCAACTGTACAGTATTTGTCTCATGAATATTTTGACTGGGATTTTATTGTTAATGATTTGACATATTTGACGAATGAAAAATGATCCGAGCCGTTTAGCCTTTTACCCCTTATCAAGCAGGCCATACGTTCATTTCCTGCTATTGTCTTGCTGTGAAAGGGATTGCATCTGTAATTTGAACCCTATGCAAACATTTTCTCTCCCATGGGCAATTACACATTCAAATATTTTGATCGCGCAGTATCACCTACTCTGTGGTATCACTATCACATTTAGTACATGCAAAGTGGCTATATTAACCGTGCTGAGACTTAGTAGAGCTGCTCCCTCTGGGAGAAGTGAACGCTGCAACCAAAGTCAATTTCAAATGTTCATCATCGGCGTCTCGCAGATTTGGTGCTTATTTGAAATAAGAGAAGCAAACAAAAAACCCCGATAATGTCCCGTGTTGTTGATAACAAAGTCAAGGCAATGCTGGCTTTTTCATTGCGACCCTGGGACCCTGTGATGGAGCAAAGTTTTGCATACAAAACCGTAAGTTGTCGCTATTACTTTCATATATACCAGCATTCCAGCGCTTACATGTAGTTTAATAATATTTGAACGGTTAATTGTGCCGGTGTAGGCAATGTCTGTTATAATATAAGAAAACTGCGGCGATGATAGGGATAACACAACACTACCTGAAGAATACAACGAAAGTTCGACGTTTCGAGCGAAGGCCCTTCTTCGGGAAGTTAACTTCACGAAGGGCGTTCTTAAGGTAGTTGTATCCATAGTTTATATAAGTCTCCTATATCTATTGGTCCCTATCAATCTGAAGCTTTTAGTGAACAGTATCATGTTGTGTGTAAACTCGAAGTGGCTCGTAATTCCTCGCTATATGGCACTATGGCAGCCTGCGTGCAGTCACTGTATCTTATTTCTCGTATCGGACGTATGCTTTTATGTTATAGGTAATATTACTAATATATGATTTTTTCTGTGTTGGTGTAATGTACTCAGGTGATTATGATGCTTGTGATGTTACTCTGGGCGTATATCCACACCGGGCAAGCTTGAAAAATATGCCTGTCCACGGTGAGAATCGAACCTACGACCTTTGGAAAACTAGCCCAATGCTCTACTCTACTATGTGATATTTCGGAACAGAATCTAGTTCCTTCGATCAATGTAATCTACTACAAATCATGATTTTTTTTGTGTTGATTATTAGATTACATTGATATCGAAGGAACTAGATTCTGTTCCGAAATATCGCATACTCGAACCGACCTGTCCGCGTGGCCCAGACTGCATTTTCTCCACCGCGCGCGGAAGATCTTCCGCGCGCATTCTTGATGCTTTCTATATATTTACTATTAAATTTTCGAAATCTTCCGCGCGCAATTTCCAAACTTTGCAGTCTGGCGCGTGGCTCAGTTGGCAGAGCATTGGGCTAGTATTCCAACGATCGTAGATTCGATTCCCACCGTGGACAGGCATATTTTGAAGCTTGCCCCGGTGTGGATATACACTCAGAGTAACATCACAAGCATCATTACTAATATAGTTTTCAGAGTATTTAAGTCCCGACCAAACGGAGGATGAGAGTTGATGGGAGCTGGCAGTCGGTAATGTTACGGGGGATATTTTATGCTCTAGATTACCAACCAAATGTTTATTGAATGTTTTAACTTAAATGTAATAAGTGATTCTGTTGGGGAAGCATTTAGGAGCTGTTTATACGGTCCCGCTTACCCGGGATTCAATGAAGTGTGACGTATTTTGAGCAATTGAAGTAAGTCGCACTTCGTGATCTAACAAAATTGCTTGTTACAGATTGTATGAAATTCCATGTTTTAGCCTTAGACAACATCAAAATGTTCATCGTCTTCTTCCACTACATCCGTTCAAACAAGAAACAATAGCCTGCGTAGCAGGCGCTATTTAGGGGGAGGGCGAGAGTGGGAAAAGCTAGGGACACACAAGTCCACCCTCGCCCCCCCCCCCCTAAATAGCGCCTGCTACGCAGGCTATTCAAACAATATTTAGCCGTCGTCACGTGCATTCAAGTGACGCGTCGTACACCCGTCGTCAATCTTCGGAGCCTAAATTCGCCGGATACTTTTCACCCCCACGGTCTAAAAACCCTCGGCAATCGATTCCCCATGATGTAATCCCCCAGCGTCGTGAATTTCATTGGTTTATGGCAAAATCCGAGCCTTATATGGCATTTTTTAGATTATAAGTGATGCGCGCACCAACGGCTCGCTGCCGTCTTTGATATTCTCTAATACGCAAAGATGGCTGTTGCGCTTGACGCAGTGATAGAAGCGATAAATAACGGACCTTTTGAATTCGACGCTATTGGAATACCATCAGATGAAGAAGAAGACTTGGACAGACGTTTGGTGATGTCAGATAGCGACCCAAGGCAAGTATTTTCATGTTTTTAGCGAACAGATGTTTTCATGTCATGGCCGAAGGATAAATTTACATCCGACGCAACATGAACTTTGACGCACATTATTATTATTATTATTACTATTATTATTATTATTATTATTATTATTATTTAAGCTTATTTATTCGCGGTAGCCTTTCAGAAGTCTGTTTTTCAAAGGGCCGTGCACACTTACTATAAATTATTATAAAAATATTAAAATTATGAACTAAAGAAACAATCATGCATAATATACTCTATTTACATCGGCAAGCCATAATGCTTTGATATGGTTTGGCAGGATGACCTCCCAATTCAAATTAGTCTTTTAAAAGAACTGATGGAAGTTTCAGATATTTCTGTAATTGGAAGTTTTTCCATTAAAATTTGGTTCCATGAAACTGCTCCTCTAGAGGAGAAGCTTCGTTTTCTCCTATAGTCTAAGATCTGATACGAAATATAACAAATATACAAATAATCGATATAATAAGGCATTTATATGATAGTTTTGTCATTTATATTGCCACAAAAATCAAAGGTTTGAACCGATATCAAAATGTGTGAGCGTCGTGTTGCACACGTGGCATAAGTGGGCATTTAAAAAATTAATTTATGCATTTTCGGTTATATGAAGTAAGATAATACCATGTGTATCAGTATGTTTATAGTATTTTATTTTTTTATAGTGATGAAGAACCTGCTGATGAAGAAGATGATGATTTTGAAGCACATGAGGAGGATTGGGAGGAGGATGGTGATTTAGGGGAGGGTAGTGGTGGTAGGGGCCGATCCCCAATTAGGAGACCGGCTGACTCCCCTAATGGTACTTCTGTCAATAGGGGAAGGGGCAATAGGGGCAGTAGGGCCAGGGGTGGTAGGGCCAGGGGCAGTAAGGCCAGGGGTGGTAGGGCCAGGGGTGGTAGGGCTAGGGGTGGAAGGGCCAGGGGTGGAAGGGCTAGGGATACCGGGGCCAACAATAGTAGTAGTAAATCTTATGATGACGCAGACATTAGTAATACCCTCCCTCCCTTTCAACCAAGCCGTCCGCCAGGAATTCATTTTGATAGACATGTCTTGCGGGGAGGAATGACAACTGAATTAGAATTTTTTCATCTCTTCTTCACCACCGAGATGATAAAATCAGTTGTTGCCCACACCAACAGCTACGCATTCATGAGACTTGTAGCTGGGGGGTTCACCACATACACCACTGGGGAGGGGGCCTGGAAAACAACTACTGAAGATGAAATAAATCGTTTAATTGCTATTTTGATTTATTTTGGTCTGGTACGTGTAGACACAGCAGTTGAAAAGTATTGGAGCACAAAGACCCTTTACCACGGTCTCTGGGCAAGGAAAATACTTTCCCGTAAACGTTACAAAGCCCTTATGGCATTCTTGCATGTGGTAGACCCCGCCGAAGAGGTTGCTAGCAATAAACTGCGCAAGGTTGAGGAGTTTCTGGCATCGTTCAAAGAGCGATGCCGTATGTTATACCAACCATACCAGAATATTGCTGTAGATGAACGCATGGTTAAGTCTAAGCATAGGTCAGGGATTAGGCAATACATGAAGAATAAGCAAGATGAACGCATGGTTAAGTCTAAGCATAGGTCAGGGATTAGGCAATACATGAAGAATAAGCCTACAAAATGGGGGATAAAGCTCTGGGTATTGGCAGATAGTTCAAATGGGTATACAATTGATTTCAATGTTTACATAGGTAAGTCACAGCATGAAGCACCGTCGCAGAATGGCCTTGGTTATGATGTGGTGATGAAGTTGGTGAATCCATATTTGGGGCAGGGGTATCATGTATTTTTTGATAATTTTTTTTCATCCCCTAAGTTAGTCCAAGATTTGTTCATGAATGGGACCCCATCATCAGGCACATGTAAAATTAACAGGGAGGGTTTCCCCGAATCCATGAAGGATGTGAAGGTGTGGGCGAGGAATTTGAAGCGAGGTAGCATGCGATGGGCAAGGGAATCCAATGTGTTAACCCTGCAATGGATTGATAACAGGCCTGTTTCCTTGATTACATCAATTGATTCCGCGAATGATAAAAAGGATGTGGAGAGAAGGACGAAAACGAGAGGAGTGTTTGAAAAGGTGAATGTAAGCCAGCCCTATGCATTTCATAGATATAACCAGTACATGAACGCAGTAGATAGGTCAGACCAAATGCTTGCATATCATAATGTATCTCGTAAGTGTTATCAATGGTGGAAGACATTATTCTTCCACTTAATAGATATGGCAATTGTTAACAGTTTCCTTCTATTTCAAAGCCATCGTAACAGTGACCCGGGTAATCCGGCATTGCATCGTAAGTCCACATATACTATGGTTGATTATAGGGAAGAGCTTGTTAGACAGCTTTGTGGGTTAGCAGAGTATGATAGACCTCCTGTGAATGAGCAAGTGCAGGCTGTTCCTCCCCCAGATCAGTTCTGTACTGCCCATTTAGCTACAACAGCAGCAAATGGTGTAAGAAGGAATTGCGTTGTTTGTTATGCAGAAGGTCGAGGGGAGAGGAAGGTTTCTACTTATTGTAGTGCCCCTCAGTGCAATAGGCACATGCATGTTGGTGGTGAGCATGATTGTTTTGTTGTATGGCATAGTAGGGATTACACTGGTAGGAGGTCATGAGTATTTCTGCATTTGGTATTTTGGGTGGACTGAAACATGTCCAACATCAAATTTGTCAAACGAATGAAATTTGTATCATATTTTTCCATTATGATTACAGGTCATTCATTGTATGACATACATTTCATTTTTTAATAAAATTTTCCTTATTATTTGTGTTACATTCATGTATATTTAATGTAATTATTTACTTTATTATTAAAAATTAAAAAAAGAAGTGTGTTTCCTAATGAATTTGATTGCAAGCGGTGTCGTTCAATCTCTACTTTTGGGTGCCTGTACACATTTTTTTTACTCAATCAAATGGGGAAATTTCCCTTGAACATAGTAGAACATAATGGTGTCAGCTACTTTTAAAATTATGTTGCTGCACACATTTTTTGTTTACCAGGGGGGGTGACTTTCCCAATTCGGGTTGCCGAGTTGCTCAGAACCTTTATTTTGACAAATAATGGAAAGGATTTCACTGGAGAAAATGTGGGAGAGGAGTTGAATTCTTAAAGCCTACCCACCACCACTATGTAAAAAATATATATATGACTCTGGCATGATTACTACATTGGAGACATGTCAATGAAATTGAAGGTAAGATTCTGCCATTTCTAACGGGTGAATTTCAAAAATAAAAAAAAATATATTCTGTTAGTCAATTATTTTGAAACTTGGCACAAATATACTATATAACCTAAGCAAACATTTCATAAATATAATGCATTGACAAATGTGCATTGTTTGATATTAATGAGGCAAAATGCAAATATTATTGCCACATTTTTGCATAATTTATGCAAATTTATGCATTTTTGGGTCACGTGTCACATTTGAAAACGGAACCAACCGTCATCAATCGATAGCCGAAGTCATGAGCTTTCCAACGATGCATTATGCGCTTAAAAGGGTCCAGTACATGCAGAGAAAATCACACCGGAACATAACACACCTATTTATCACGTGAATAGGCTGGTCGAGAAAGAGTTTTGTGAACGTTAAATTTATTTGCAAACCCATACCTCCACCTCGGGAAAAGCTTATAAATATTACTAATTTTTAAGCTTGATTACTTGCACTTTCTATCCACTACTTGTGGTTGTTGTTTATAGACTTGTGTTTGGCAAAATATTCATAATACAACCGTGCTGCACATGCACTCACAGTATTATATATTTTGCCAACCACATGTCATGTGCAATTCTTAATTACATTAATCCATTAGCTGGCAGTGCACCCAAATGCACCCTACTTTAGCATTTAAGGCTATTCTATTTAATATATGTATCCCCCTGCCAGCATTCTTTGGGGTATCCATATAATCATTAATCATTCAGGGGCACCAATAATATAGATGTGGATTTCTTCACGGTTATCCCCCCTCCCTCCAGAAAATCTGTGCCTGGTTGGAATTCTTCACAGTAAAAGGTTTTGAGATTGGAATTCTTCTGGGGGGGGAGAACTATATAAATCATGTATCCTTGGTGTGTGTGTGCGGGGGGGGGGGTACAGATATTAAATGGAATATAGCCCATTTATTCTGTCTAATGCCGGACAACTTTATATTATCCTATATGACAACAAACACTCATTTGCTGCGTTGTTTTATATGCTCACCTCAGAGTTCAACGCAAATAACGTTGGTGTTGTTAAAAAGTCGTCATCGACTTCGTTTGTATCATTGAATGTGCTTTCTTCTTGTGCTTCATCCATGACAAGATCACAGACAAATCACACATGGATGACTTTTAAATCTGGAATATGCTCGACTTTACGGCAAGAAGGGCCCTGTTCCTCAGCCAGAACATCACATATCATGTCCTTGTCTATGCGCTTTGCAAAGTGCGTTTTGCAAGCATCCATAATATTTCGCAGCGTTAGCTCGCTGTCATACTTTTCGAATGGGACAAACTCTCTCGGCCCGATTCT
The DNA here is from genome assembly GCA_902702795.2 of Paramuricea clavata. NCBI lineage: Eukaryota > Metazoa > Cnidaria > Anthozoa > Malacalcyonacea > Plexauridae > Paramuricea > Paramuricea clavata. Next base: position 16,582 of record CACRXK020000995.1, on the reverse strand, counting down.
GTTGTATTTCTGTGCTTTGCCGCCAACATTTGAGCTCATTCTTTGGACGATTATCTCTTCTTTCACAGTTTGACCACCTTTCTTCTTCGCAGTTGTTGTACGCTGTCGCTTTGCTGACATTTTGGCTGCAAAATGTGTCCATTGTTTCTTTTCCGCCATACTTGATTGCTTGCGTGACATTGACAAGTAGAGACAACTGAACTATATAACATGTATATAGTTCACTGGTAGAGACTGGTGGTAGAGACACGTGCGACACTGACACAAGGAATCATGGTATAGTGGCAGCGCTCGGCCAATAAAAAACTGATTTTTATTTTACTTTAATTTTGCTTTACTTTAAATTTATATTTTTGCTTTTGTTCAACTTTCTTTTAATTTTTGTTTAACAAGTAGTTTTTTTAAAAAATTTAATCATGGTATAGTGGCAGCGCTCGGCCAATAAAAAACTGATTTTTATTTGACTTTAATTTTGCTTTACTTTAAATTTATATTTTTGCTTTTGTTCAACTTTCTTTTAATTTTTGTTTAACAAGTAGTTTTTTTAAAAAATTTTTATAGTTTTTCGTTTAACTTTCATTTCATTTTCGTTTAACTTTCATTTCATTTTTGTTTAACATTTATTTCATTTTTGTTTTACTTTCATTTCATTTTTCTTTTAATTTAAATTTAAAGTAGTTTTTTTTTTAAAAATTTTTGTAAAAATATTAATTTATAAACTATTGGAAAAACTATTGGCAGTTCTCAGCCACCATAGACCTATGTATGAAAGAACATTAATAACGCAGTGCATATTAAGTTTTTTAAAAGCTCTCATTTAGCCGTCTGAAAACAAATTTTGTGAGCAGGTTGTGGCAGTTGGCTAAATAAACTTTTAGTTTCAGGCTTAAAAATAACTCACTTGTGAAGTGGCTGCCAGTGTTCTATATGGCCACCAGCACTCACTATAAAAAATATTCCTCGTGACCAAAAATGCAATGATTTTAAGCCTCCTGTATCTTTGTTGCACTTCACTTCATCTTCAACACCACAATCCTCCACAAATGATGGGTTGTTTAACAAGAAATTGCTTGTACCTACATAATAGTAATAACAAAAGAATTAATTCACTAAGTTCTTGACTGTGAGTTATTGACAATCTCTTTGACCGTAAGGGCCTGTGAACAGCTGTCACCTCAACAGTTTTCTTTGCATGACCTTTCTTAAGCCTTTACATTTCGTCATAACTGTTGTGACCACATCATGTTCAACGATGTGAAATAATCTGGATCTACAGTGTTTTTACAGACTGTAAAAACACATTGACACTGTATATTACATTGGTCACCTTGATATGTTCACGACAGTTACAACTAAATGGAAATCAGGCCTTGGACGATTAAAACAGAACAACCAGTCCATGTGATATGTCGCTGCATATCTGTACATCTCAACTATAGTTACAATTCTGTGATATGTCGCTGCATATCTGTACATCTCAACTATAGTTACAATTCTGTTAAATACCTGTATATCTCAAGTCCCAACTACAGTTACAATTCTGTTAAATACCTGTACATCTCAAGTCCCAACTACAGTTACAAATTCTGTTAAATACCTGTACATCTCAACCATAGTTACAATTCTGTTAGTTCTGTTAACACACTACCTTGGAATGTGGAAGCATTTGGGGAGCTTTCATCAAGATCTGTATCAGCAAATTGGTCGATGTTACAAGAAACAGCTTTAAATGATGAATCTAAAATTACAAGCAGAGAAATTACTTGAGTGTTGACTAGGGGGATAAAGCACAGGTAATAAATCATTATAAATTAAAGGAAATGGTCAGTTTACCAGATAAGGATGGCTGTGATGACATTTCATCCAGTGCTAAAACAAAGAAAAAATTAATTATTAGAAATTAATTATAAAGATGACACAATACACACATCGTTTGCATACCTTGGTTGATATCAACACTAGCCACTCCACATCGTTGATAAAATTCTTTCAACCCTGATTCATAACCCATGTTCAGTGCCTTTTCACAATGTGCCTCGCAGAAAGCATGTTCTCTTTTGGGGGATAGGGGGCAAATACTGGGATAATTGACTTTCCCAAAACCAGCCACACAAACTGGAACCTTCCACATACAGTGGGCATATCGTCAGTGCTGTAAGTAACTTTGTTACAAGTAATGAAATTACATGTAATCGTTACTTTTTGAGTAATTGTAACGGTAACTAGTTACCTTTAAAAATAAGGTAACTGTAACAAGTTACATTTTGGCCTAAAATGAAACGATAACGCGTTACTTTTATAGCCAACATTTACGATACTTTTTTTGTTACATTCTTGCGGTTAAAACGTACAATTCACCTCTCAGTTCTCAAAAATCTCCTCATGGTTTTCTACGACAACGCATGCTTCAGTGCTTAACACAGTTGAAATATCCATTAGTGGTAAGGTTACATAACATTTACAAATAATTAACGTCAATCTGCTGACCACTAATCATTAAGTTGAAAAAAACTGGGTTTTTTCTTACTTGAAGTAACTTGTAACTAGTTACAAAAATATTGAAGTAATTTTGTAACGGCAACTAGTTACATTTTTTTAAGTGTAACTTTTACCAGTAACTAGTTCCTTTTTTGGGAATGCAACTCTAACTGGTTCCAAAAAATTTTGCAAATGGTATGAAATATAAATTATTCAAAAATCAATCATTTTATAGTTTTCACCCAACCTGTTTCCATGTAGGCTGTTGCGGTATTTGAAAAAAAAACGAAAACAGATACCGGAAGAAAAATACCAATAATACCGATATATTGGGGTTTTTTTGTGATTGTACCCTGTAGAAACAGATTGCTTGAAATGACCAATTTAAATTGGTTGTCTCAGACGCATCTCTTTTTCACCAATTTTATTTGGTCAAAACGACCATAATACTGGTTGTTTTAACCATGTTTTGTTGTCGTTTTAACCAATAAAAATTGGTTAAATTAATGCGTCTGAGACAACCAATTTAATTTGGTCATTTCAACCAATCTGTTTTTACAGTGTATTTTGCTTAACTTTATGCAAAATTTACTTAATTTAATGCAAAATTTTCTGTTTTCAAATGATGCCAAACACAGCCACGATATAACAGCTTTGACTCATCGGGTGTGTGATATTTTCAATGAAGTGTGAGGCCAGTGATCAGTAGTCTGTGAAATGTCCGCTTTAGAAATTGAAAATGCATATTAGCATTGATTACCGCGATGTGTGATATTTTTGACCGGGAAATTTGTTTCAAAACATGTTATTCAACTGTGAATTTGAAACAAAGAAAAACAATGTCCAATGAGGTTAGTTTTTGTTTTTTCTAAAACATTTTGTAATCCACCGTTGTTTACATGTCATCTAAAAGTTCACTTTTTGACAAGCGAAATGACATATTATGCACCTTGCAATGCCAAGGTGCATAATATGCCAAACAAGTTTGTCGTTTTCAAGTAATCGGTATTTATAAAAAAAGATAATTATCAGCATATTGATATACCGCAACAGCCTAGTATTTCCATGAAGCCCAATAAACCATTTTCTAACTTCCATTTAGTTTGATAAAGAAGGATACGTATAGACTACATACTACCCATAGGCTTTTTAATATTACATCCATTGCCCAGGAATTTTGAAGTTTTTGAAGGGGAGAGTGCTGGTACTGATAGTGCCCAACAGGTTAACTTTAATTTGTGAAACATAGATAATGGTTTCCATACTCAATGACTTTGGTTGGGCATCATCTGGTTAAATTTAAAGAATCAGCAGTTTTTTAATCTGGTCACTCAAATTCTGATTTTCTCAGTTAATTTTGAATCAGAATTTCAGGGTTTTTCCCAATCTCTGTGATAACTGCTAATGATTGGGACAATTGTGCAAATAAAGTTCTTCACATCGCATCTTGTCAACATACTCCATAACGATGCTTGTGATGTTACTCTGAGTGTATATCCACACCGGGCAAGCTTGAAAAGTATGCCTGACCACGGTGGGAATCGAACCTACTACCTTTGGCAAATGGTGGGAATCGAACCTATGAATTAAGATATACCCATTCAGCATAATAAATAAATAATTAAATAGTCCACTCCAACGTGCAGAGTGTTGATGATACAAAATAAACGTAGGAGTACACTCGAACAGAAAAAGAATCGATATAAGAAGACTGATGCAAGATGGCACTCGCCAAAGGTCGTAGGTTCGATTCCCACCGTGATCAGGCATATTTTTCAAGCTTGCCCGGTGTGGATATACACTCAGAGTAACATCACAAGTATCGTTTTGGAGTATGTTGACAAGAAGCGATGTGAAGAACTTTATTTGCACAATTGTCCCAATCATTGCAGTCAAAAGGGTGAGTCTTCTTGCATCAGTCCCTTGCATTGGGAATCGAACCTACGACCTAATGCAATTACACCAACACAGAAAAAATCATGATACTCCATAACATTGTCATGGATACCACTGTGTTCCTTGTCATGTTGCTGACCAAAAACCCATTCCTTCCTCAAACCTCTTTCAGTCAGTTCTTGCTCAACTTTGTGGTGCCAGAAGCACTTGGCAACTACTTTAGCAGATACTTCACCTGGCAAAACACCCACAAGATAAAATAATTAAATCGCCAAATAACCAAAAATACTAAATATTTCACAGATATATTACACCCATAAATGGCAACTTGTATCTTATGGTCAGCATATCTTTGGTATCTGCAATGACTGTTAAATGTCAGCAAATGTAGACCAAATATATTGGAATTTTGGTTAATAAAGTTCCCGTCCACTTTTAAAAATGCCCATTCAAAAGACAGGTGGCATTGAAGCCTGGATGCCACATTAGTGTGCACAAGTTTCCCTCAATAAGTAAAATCATCTGGCATTAGACAATAAAAAAGAAGGCAAAATTCACAGGGTGCATTAAGGTGGATTTCCAATCCTTGCACGAAGCTCCTCGCAGCTCGCTGCGAGTGATTGCATCTAATTAAAATTAACTGTTTTGCATTGTGATTGGATGAAAGTGCTCATGCATGCACTCGCAGCGAGCTGCGAGGAGCTTCGTGCAAGGACTGGAAATCCACCTTAAGGCAGATAGTCTGATTAACCCATTAATTAGGCAGATAGTCTGATTAACCCCTGACGTGTAAAATCGTCTGGCGTTAGACAGAGTTAAATAATAAAATAGGGGTGCATTGCCACTTAAACTGTTAATAAATTTATTTGGTCAGATGGGTTTCTATTCTAAGATTTAACATTGCAATTGAAATCCAATTATTGCTATTATCTAAATATTGTTAAAAATAGATATTACTATACATACCAACATTGCAATCTGCATCTTCACCTGTTTCTTTCAAATTTAAAGACCCTAGAAAAACCAAATAGGCAAATATTAGACATACTGTATATGGGTAAAGCAACATCAACAACAATCATCAAGGCTAGTTCACACAATTCCATTTTGTCGGATCCGATTTTGCTTTTGTAATGTATGTAATGTAGTCCACTTGCTGACAAGACTTGCTTGCAAATTGTTTGTGTCACTATTACGATTGCATTGTGTGAACCAGCCTTTAGACATACAATAACTTGGTATAGATAATTTTGCCAATTATTGCGTGCCGCATACTATAGCCTCTACTTGCAAATTGTGTCACTATTACAATCGCATTGACAGTGTGATCCAGCCTTTAGACAGACATTATATAATTAACTTGGTATAGATCTAGCCTCTACTTGCAAATTATTTTTGTCACTATTGTCCAAGGTCTCCAAGTTGTTGTAATTTTATAGATATACAGTCAAAATACAAAGTGTCCCACTTTCGCTTCTGTATTCTGTTGTGTTTTTACTGTAATTTGTTCTGTTTTTCTGTAGCGGTTACAGATTTATCAGTAAAAAAGTTTTGTTTCGGTATATGATGATTTGTAGCATAAAGGATACATGTTTCGTCGATTCATTGTATAAAAGGTGTGAAATTTACAATTTTATCACGGTATTTGCCGATAAATTAGAGTTTATTATTTAGTAACAAATGCACATGTATTAAATTTGAAAATTGCAAAAATATACTGTAATACTAATGTGCTAATTATTTACCTGTTAAGCGCGAAGCATATCGGCTGATTGGCTCTTGGTATATTTCGTTATAAGCCTCTGAGAATCCACTGAAGGATACCCAACAGTGATGGCTAGAAAATGTTATAATATAAAGGTTTAAATAATTTGAAGGAAAACAAAGTGTTAAATAAGTAATTTGAAGCAAAACAATGAATGAACCTTAGAGAAGGAATCCAACGGTACAAAGCCAAGTCAAAGTAAGTCATGTTGCTGACCTCCATAAATGTATTATCATCAGTGTCTGCTGGATAAAGATGAGTGCCACATTCGTCACTGAAATTGCATGGCCCAAAATGCATAGCGCAATTCCTACACTCAAGCGTGACTTTTAAATTTAGGGCACCAAGAAATTTAGGGCACCACTGTTCCATAATCTCTGTATAGCGTGAAAGCTCATCAACATCACAATATGTGCAAAGCGCGTTGAAAGCATCCCATATTAACAACGCTCGTAAGGATTTTCCTGCCGTAATTCACACTATGTTAAATGGAACATGTTGTATCGCTTTTCTAAGGTTACAAACACCTTGAAAAGTCAATTGTGCGGCAAGAAGTTGAAGTGTTTCGTGCTCAGTGAAGGTCAGACCTTTCACCAAATATAAGTCGTGGACATTAAACTTTTGCAATGCCCCAAGCTGTTCTTTAACACGGTTGAAGCAAACGTTTTCCTCCTCGATTTTCTCTTTTACTCTGTCTAGGTCAAACAGACCACTACGTCTCTTTTTCCTCGACATACAAATATATTAAACCGAAAATAAAACTATAAATCTTGAATAAAACCCGGAATATTTTCAGTGTTTTCAACGCAATAAATGTAACAACGTGGCGGAGTGGTGCGAGCGAGTGAACTGGGGTACTGGGACAAAAAACTATCATAGCACAATAGCACATGTGCTTTAGCAATAATGTGAAAACGGACTGCCTACTTTAGGCAGCTTATGGGCAAGCATACAAGTTATCACAACTTCAGCCACAAGAGGGTCATTAACAGCTTTATTTTTGTTCAAGCTGGAAATAGGTATGTCAACAAGACCATGACGCACCATACGTTCCTTAACCAAATCCTTTGTAACAGGATCAATATCTTCAGGTTTTTTATTTATAACCTAAAAAGGAATAATATACATGCCCTGTTTTGTAATATACATGCCCTGTTGCAATGAATTGAAGGTGCATATAAGTACAGGTTTTTTTTACCTCATTTATTACATTGTCAGCAAGAGCTGTTTCTCACCTGTTCTTTTAATAACTGTTTGACATCTAAGTCCAGTAAATCCAGGGTTGAAAGTTTGTTTCCTGTGCGCCGAAGAATTGATTAAGGTTCAGTAACACGCGCCAGTGGCTGCACAAACCTGTTTAGCCGAGTTGCATTGTCAACACTTTTAATAGAATGAGACAGAACAGGTACTATCAAATTCCCGTTATTAAATGGCTGAAATACAAACAAAAATGGTTGAAAACAATGTAGTGTGCATAACTAAATAAATTTTTGTACGCCAGTGTGCCACACCAGTTCATTTCCTCATAATTCTGTGCCGAAAATGCAAAATGGAGCAAATTTATAAATTTTCCACGCCGAAGATCTTCGGCGCAACCTACAAACTTTCCACCCTGGCAGTAAATCATCACATGACACAACAGTTTTGGCTTCATCCAAAGATCCTGTAGATAAGAATTTCACAACAGCAGGGGAGAGCCCAAGAAACCCTGGGCCATCATGGAGGATACTATGTGCAACAACCTTTCCAGTTACCTCATAACAACCAGATGCTATTGGATCCACTCCACAAACAGGGACAAGATGTCCATCAAGATCCCCAAACAGTTGCAGATTGTAGACATTGTCAACCTTCTTAAAATAATTAATTGTGATGTGGAAAAATTCTTTGGTTGGGCCACCCATGTCTGCACACTGTTCACTGTGGAAATGAACATCAGGAGATTGTTTGAGACTGTTTGAACTTTGCTATAAAAATGCATTCATCATGCACACACAGTTTTTATGAAATTTGTGATGTATGATATAGGCCCCATATGTTTCTTAAAAGTTTGGCATGTTCATATTACTTGCTTACAGTATCATATTTACTCCAATAAACGCCTGAATAAAAATGAATTTTTAATCATCTCCATGTAATCCAAGGACAATGATCCGGACGATTAATTTGAACATACAATCATGAAAGAAAATTAAAATTTTGCATTCGAAAAATAATCGTGCACCTCAGCCCATTGAGCCAAGCGACATTTAGTCATGCACTGATAAAAACGAGTAGAATAAAATATTTAGAACAAGATTGACTGAACTTAACCAGGCATATATTATACTTACATTTATAGACGGATTTTGTGTGTGTGTGTGGGGGGGGGGGTGCAGGGCGATGCTACCCCTCCCCCCAATATCAGCGATAACCCCCCCCAAACAAAATGTCCACCCCTCCAAAAAGATTTTCAAAAAACTTTTTTTCAGCTAGTTCCTCGGATAGAGGAGAACTGATCACGTGATTGACTAGTTGTGTTGTTTGTGCCGTCAGATATAACCCAATCCCTATCTCTAAGCCTAATCCTTAGTCTAACCCTAAACCTAACCCTAACCTCAACACTAATCACTATAACTAATTGATGACGTAATCTGTGATGCAAATTCTTCTACCCGAGGAAGTACCCTTTTTTTCAAAGCTAGAAATCATGATTTTTTCAAATTTTTCCAGGGATACTTTGTTTTCTGCTCTCTAGACTCCCCCTCACGGCTCTAGTTCTCCACCCCTAGAATATAGACCTTACTGGGGTTTGGTGACACTTTGTGTTGCTTCAGTCACCTGCTCACAGCTCACCACCCCAGTAAAAAATATGAAAATCTGTCTATGTTTACATTTTTGTTTTTGTTTGCAAAATTTTGGCAAGCGTCTAACAAATGCCATCAAGTCCTCCAGACGTCAAAATTTTATTTACCTTGTAGCAGGAAAGATATGCAATGCTTGGATTGAAAGTCATGGAATGAGTAGGTGGAGGTAAAATAACACAGCTAATCTTTTTGCAAGCACCGCCACCGGCTAATACGATTGCTAATTGAACAATTGCCCTCAAGCACCACTTCAGAGCATCAGTAAAAGGGAGCGGCAGAGGTTGGGTACTTTGTTTGGTAATATTACAGAAGCAGCAAAGACAATGAAAGCATCCCAATATATCTAGCTAAATGGCAGGCACAGCCATTAGGATTTAAACTGCATTAATACTGTGTCTTAATTATTCAACAAAGGAGGTAGAAACTGCCTACAGCAGGTGGAATTCCCAATATTGTATCTCAGACTAAACATGTTTAGTGAATAAATACCTTATTATTATATGTATTTAATCTGATTTCTTAGGTTTTTTACTTTGAAGAATGACTAGAATAAGGTCTGACCATTCGATGGATGCCGAGCTATCATTTTAAAATTATAGGGATACTTTAGCTGATAAAATGCCTGATAGCTTTTACTACCATCTTCCTTCATGTCAAACCATATTCGACTTAAATGGAGGAGACAAATATAAATGGCGAATATAAACCTCTATCTGTATGAACGTTGTACAAACATTTGCCAAACATTGAGATAATGTTTGTGTTACAAGTTGCGGGAACGTTTTTTGTGAACTCGCAGGAACAGTGTGAAAACGTCAGGATTAACATTGGAATATGATGCTGATTCAACGTTTCTGCAATGTTAATTTAACATCCAGAAAATGTTGAGAACTAGCGTTTAAGAACAAACCCATGCAAACCTCTACAATATTGAGCGTAAAACCAGGTTAATTGCACATCCTTGCTACGCTCTTTTTACAATGTTGTGTTGTTGAAAGGCGTATATATGAAACTTGAACAAAGTGTTTGGCATAATACCTCTATTTCAAAAGATAGCTTGATTTACAACAATTACTATATGTCTATACTGTATATAATTTTATTTACAGTTAGTTCAAATATATTGATATGCATGCTATATAAACATTAAGAGGAAGTAGGAAGAATAGATATATGGAAAAGAAAAATAACAAAGTACTGTATGTATGTTAAAATACATGCTGTCCTAGTGTTCGTTTATCTCACATGCATAAAGTTATTGTTGGGCTTCATTTGATCCGTTCTTGCAATCCTGGAATAGAAGAACATTTAAAAAGAAAACACCATTACCATGCTAGCGTCATAACAGGTGAGTTTTCGAGGATTGGTAAATGCTATCTGTAATGGAGCGTTTTCCACTTCTATATATGTACTGTGTCGTAACGAAACGTGCCATATTTTTTGCTTCAAATCATTAGTTCTTGTGCTCATAAAGCAAAGAAATACACTACGTTTTGTTACAATTATGTGTTTCAACTAGATAAATGCTTTGAATATCTTATCGAAATCTTTCCAAGTTCATCTGTATGCCTGTATAAGTTAAGTTCAAATAATTTAAAGATGTATATTCGAAAATGACACTAGAATTAATTTACACCAGAATTTGTGCACAAATATTTATGAGTCAAAATACTACAATTGAATTTGTAAATGAAATTTTTCAACAACCTGAATGTTTTTTCTGTGTTGGTGTAGTGTACTCAGGTGAATATGATATTTGTGGTGTTACTCTGAGTGTATATCCCACCGTGGCCGGGCATATTTTTCAAGCTCGCCCGGTGTGGATATACACTCAGAGTAACACCACATATATAACCTGAATGTTAGAAACAAGAGTGGGAGCATAGAAACAATATCTATTATTTCTATGGAGTTGAGTCAAGTCCACTTCTGTCTTTCAATTTCGATTCATAAATTCAGTGAACTGAATTTATTTTACTTTGCCTACCTTTTTTACTCAGCAAGAAAGTAAAGCCTCGTGCAAGCAACGCGTCAGCAGTGATCTCCGTTTTATGAAAAACCTGCTATAATCGGCGTACTTCGGTTATTGAATGGAAAGGTATTTTCCTCGTACTTTTCTTCTGTAATGCAAAATCAATTGTTTTTAAATTTGTTTTGGAAAAAAATGCATGCAAACTGAGATTGAAATACTGACTGTCCCGGGTATCAGCCAATATACTTGGAAGGAGGAGACTTTACGGACAAATTGATCATGCATACACATGATACGTCATTTTGGTATCGCGAACATGATGGCCTCACTAAGAGAGAACTGGTGGATTCCAAGACTGCACTCGAAAGTTAAAAGGATCATTAACAAATGCAAAGTGTGTAAAGCGTACCAAGTCAAACTTCATATGGTCGTACAGCAACTGCCGAACTACCTATGTTTCGAATCAAAAGCAGACAACCATTTGAAACAATGGATGTTGATTTCGCGGGTCCCCTCACATATAAGCTTACCAAGAAAGAAGAAGGCAAGTGCTACATCCTAATATTTACATGTGCTACATCCAGAGCCGTGCATCTGGAGTTGACAAATACAAAATCAGCAGAGGAATTTGAAGTAAAGCTAAACGCCTTCATCGCAAGGAAGAGCAGACCAAAGTTGATTGTGTCGGACAATGGAGGAGCATGTAAAGCGACAGCGTTATGGATCAGAAAGATATGTAAAATTGAACGTCTGCAAGATTATTTGGCAAGACAAGAGGTTTGGTGGAGATTCAGTCTATCCATGTCCCCTTGGTGGGGTGGAATGTACGAACACTTACATAAGGACATTAAAAAAGCCCTGTATAAAGTCCTGGAAAGATCGACATTATTTTTGGACCAGTTACAAGCTATTGTAATTAATATTGAGAAAAATGTAAACAATAGGCCACTGACGTACGTCGAAAGCGAGCAAGAAGAGAAACAAGTGCTCACACCAAATAATTTCTGTGGGGACAAAATGTGCATACCATTATTGACTAATCAGACACGGATGATGGAGAACAAGTCATGAAGTTACACAAACGAATGAAGCAGAAATGAGAACACGCGTGGCAAAGATAGAAGACAGAATACGTACATAGTTTGATGAAACATCATCGAGTGATTAAAGGGGGAAATGCATGTCCAGAAGTAGGAGAAATGATGTTGGTGGTTCGTGAGGAAAAGATGAGCTGAATGGAAATGGGGAAAGGTTGTTGAGCTAATCAAGGGGAAGGACAACGTTGTGCGAGGAGTAAAGATCTTGATGAAGGGACATATGATTGAAAGACCGCTTTCTCTTGTTTGCTCTCTCGAACTCAAGGAAACAGAGATTGAAGAACCGAAGCCAAAGGGGGCAAAGCCAAAAGAAACAGACAAAATCGGACAACGAAAGAGTAAGAAACAAGTAGCAAAGGATGCTAGGTGTAAAATACTGCAGTTGATACAAGAGAAAGAATATTGAAGAATTGAACTCGACATAATGTCGGCAAACTTTAAACTTTCTAGTTGATATTAATTATATAATTAAGAAAAACATTTCATTTTAGAGGGGAGCATGAACGAACATATTATAGATAGGGGTATTGGGTTACCTGTGGGAAACAAGCCTGTTTGCGGCCGACCTGAGTATCAGGAAAAACAACGAACATGTGAGACTTTGTGAGCAAGAATTTTGTGTAAAAAGTGGGAGTTTTTATAGTTTATTAAACTTTACTAAAACATAATACAAGAGTTTTAGTGTCCCGATACAAGTTCGGCACAAAATAAATTATAAAGTACAGTATCCGGTTGGCTTAGTTATGAGTATTTCAAAAAATTACACTATATATCATATAATTAAACATACCAATATACGTATTGGCCCAGAGGAACTACAAGGTGTGCTATTGGTATTTGGCAACACCACTGGAGTGTCCAATTCATCTGCAAAGATAAAACATCACTAAACTAAGGCAACTATTGTATATGCATGTGACACTGAAACTACAAATTCTATTATTCCAACATCAATCAGTCTACAGCATTAAATATTTAAATGTTTGCAGCTAATTAAACATACCACCACATGTAGGTAGAGAAGGTGTGCTTTGAGTGTTAGTCTTTGACTTCTGATACTCCATCATTTTTGAACATATCTAATCTAAAGATAAATAAAAAATGCCATTAATATGTGCTGTTGTGTAATCTCATGTTGTTGCATAAAATCGCAAACAATTCTGTACATTGTGCTGTGTGTTTTCGCGATTGCACGTCAATACCAATAATATTGTATACATTTCAATATTTTCGGTCCATCAATATTCGAAATACCGAATAACCCAGCCTAGACCTAGGCACAAATTCTATTTTTATTTATATATTTTTTAATATTCAGCGCTTTTCACATGAAAAGACTGGGACTAGTTGATTTGGGGGCAAACAATTCTGTACATTGTGCTGTGTGTTTTCGCGATTGCACGTCAATACCAATAATATTGTATACATTTCAATATTTTCGGTACATCAATACATCAGTATTCGAAATACCGAATAACCCAGCCTAGACATAGGCACAAATTCTATTTTTATTTATATTTTTTTAATATTCAGCGCTTTTCACATGAAAAGACTGGGACTAGGTGACTTGGGGGCGGGCCGGAGGAACAACACAAGCCTGACGTAAGCGAAAAAATAGAAGGCCTAGTGGATTTCCCAACAACAAGGCCAAAACTGCCCTGAAACTGCCCTGATTGCGAAATGCCCAATTGTTGTGTTCTCAAACAGAATTATTTGCAACTTAACAGCAAATTTAAACTGATACAGGTAAAATAAACTCATTTATAGTATAAACTTACTATTTTTATTTGTATACACGTCTAGAAAATCGGGTTTTTTATCATAAAGTTTGAAGCAACACTATTATTATGTTGACAAGGTGAAGCGAAAGCACAAAATAATAATTCTTTTATTCACAAGACAATCTACTGTTTTGCTTTGAATAACTGTATTTGCGAATTGGGAATGAGGATTTTGAAATTATTGTTCAAATATTACGGATATACCATTTGTAAACAATGTACGTTTTTATATACAGTACTGTACGGGCTAATAATGTATGTATCCGTTTTATTTAATAAATTATAATTGTATACGTGTTTGTATATTTTACAAACACAAGACTGCTTCTTGCCAAAATTGAGAAAATATATATTAATGTAGTTGTGTATAAGACAAAATTTCATGAAAGATTCTACTTTTGGTATATATGGGATTTTCTAGACGTGTATACAAATAAAAATAGTAAGTTTATACTATAAATGAGTTTATTCATAGTTAATAGAGGACAGGGTTTGGAAGGCCGGCAAACTTCAAAGGCTTTCGAGCTAATTAATTTCAGATGTTGGAAAGGTACGTCACATGACATTTCGGGTGCATCAAATTCAGAAATTACTATAGCGTAGTATTACAGAAATATGATATTTTGCTTATAAATTTTAAAATGAGGCATTGTTGTTCTTGTTACGGCTTCGACAAGTTCGGCATACGATTCAGAAAGCAAAATTCACCCAATTCTGGGTGCTGGAGACGCAGATACAACGACGGAGGCGATTTTCATCAAACTATTTAGCTGCTGCAAATCAACGCGGATGAATTAACTGAAGAAATATCGCGTTCAGTTGACGAAGTAAGTCCTTTATACTGTGTCCAATTAAACAATATGTAGTGAGATGCCTTAGACTTAATATTTGACTTATATTTGTCGTTTAGGTTGAAGGATTAAAGCAATTCCCGTGCGAATATCGACGCAGTATTAAGCACTCGACAAATGCTACAGCTAGTACTGCCAAAGGGAAAATCAAAACCCATGTTATATGACTAATTATCACGCATATGAGAAGGCATTGTCAATCATTTGAGAGGTAGGGAAAAGGAAAGAATATTTTCATCCATGCAGAGAAGATAAAGTCGTGCTTTTGATGCTGGTGAATATGCCCGAACGGTTGACTTTGCTATTACCAGCAGATATTCTAATAAAAGTTATTATAAACACTGAAGAAACTGCATGCTTTAATACCAGTGAATATCTTAATACTGTATATATAGACAATATACTGTAACCTAGATATGTCCAATTGTCAATTACAAGTCCAGATATTGACCAATATACAGTGATTCAATGTCTACTAACATGTGATTTGTTACTTTTGATCATTCTGTCACATCAAAATAGAATGTTATTCCAAGATTCCATGATATTTCATGCCCATCCCACAGTTTCCAAGACCAAGTCTTATAATATATTAGACAAAGGAGATATTCAAAGGAAATATCATACAGAGGAAATATCAAATTTTGATATTTCCTCTGTATATTACAATATTGACCGAAGGGTATTAAAAATTAAACTTGGTTCTTATTCCTCTCCAAATGTTTTGTGTCTCAACTGTTGGATGGCAGAAGATTTTACCTATGTGCAAAGGATTATATACCCAGAAATATTTTTTAATGTTTGTATTCTGCTAGTAATTATCAGTGAAATCAGAAGAGTTTGGACCACCCAGCTTATGTTGCTGGGGAGGGGCTGTCAGCCCTGTGGGTACCAAATTCATGACTTAATGATATTGCTAGAATTGCTGAATCGTGCTTTAGAAAGCACACAAGAATTAAGGCAAACCTACTTTTTTAAACGTTGATAAAGTTATTAAGAATGTCCAAGCTCTTCCATTAGCAAAAAGTTTGTGGAATGACATTATTGAGCAATCTAATAGCATTGCAGTATCAAAAGAATGCCAGTGTTTTGAGAACATTGGTAAACTGTATGGCTGTTAAGTTTCAAATTTTGCCATTTGTTGTGCTCCAGCCCGATTTCTGGTTCTGAAAGGCCGTTTCTCAGCCAAAGAGTGCATGCCAAGCAGGCTGGACATTTCATTGTTTAACTGCCCCCCACTCAAAGGGCACTTTTTGCATCTTCTGAAAACTTGGGGGGCCTTGGCCCCCTGGTTTGACAGCCAATTTCAGATGTGAATAGTGTACTTATTCACTATGTCAGTGCGCTCTGATTCTAGCCGTTGTTGTCTCAAACCATGATAACTCAAAGTTGAGCCTACGAATGTCTTGTCTATTTGAAGTGAAACAAAATTTTGTGTAATAGTGATTTACTGTATATATTAGTACAAATTTTTACAAATTATTCAACTAAGGTAATATACTGTTCTAGTCTTATTGTTCACCTATTCATTTATAATTATTTTATAACATATGATTGTACAAATTATTGCATATTACTCTTTTGAAGCAGTGCTGTCATTAAGTTTACAAGTAGGTGGCCGAAAAATGATTGAACATTGAAGGCACAAGACTCCTAGAGGGGTCTGGGTGCATGCCCCTAACCCTGAAATCTAAACAATTGGAAATGCCATTCCCTCCATTTGGGAAGGTATTTTACACATTCCCTGCATTTTGGAAGGTATTTTACAGAGTTCTTAAGATTACAAAACATCCTATCAAAGCCCGACCTGTTTGAAATCATTTAATCTTTTGTTTTAATTTTGATATTCTGACTAGAGGAAGTAAAAGGTTTGTTTATTGCTTCACAGTTTTGTTT
>CACRXK020000994.1:50391-62555 GCA_902702795.2 Paramuricea clavata | reverse complement strand
AATTTTGCTTTATGCACTCGCGCGTGCAGTAATTTTCACAGTTGTGCTATTTTAAATTCCCAAGCAGCTAAAATCTTTTGTCTTTAAAACAATGTCGATTTCTTGGGAAATTCCGAGGTTGCGTTTTTTTTATATACCCTGTATTGAAGTAATCTAACGTTGTTAGAATTTGAATGGACTGGCACTTTGCTGAACGTAATAATGCGTAACTCCGTAAGCCTTGTTTTAGACATTGAATTTCGGTCGCGTGAAATGCAACTAAGACAATAGATAATGAAGGCTGAAGCTTAATGAGGTTTATCATCTCATTATTGTCTTAGTACTGCGTGCATACATTATACACGTCCTAATTACGCATTCAGTGAGTTTTTTTTTAATTGACCGGGAAAAGCAAGACAAAATTTTGTTCATTTCTCGTTCAATTTTTAACCAAATTCAACCAAATTTTAATCAGTTCTTCCTTAGCCGATGGGGAATGCATTCAAAAAATTTCGTACGGATATGTTTGGTATTTCTTGAGTTATCGTGCTCACAGACAAACACACACACATACACACACACATACACACACACACACACACACACACATACACACACACACACACACACACACACACACACACACACACACACACACACACACACACACACACACACACACATACAAACCCAGATGATTAGATAACCTCCTGGCGGAGGTAATAAACCCAGATGATTACGTAACCTCCTGGCGGAGGTAACAATACAGGCTATTAGTAATGTCATCCTCTAGTAGTACTGTCTTCTTCAGGAAAATAATAAACTTCTTAATAACGTTACATAACTAGGATCAACACCAATCGTGATTGGCTGATTTGTGGTCAGGTGGCTTTAAACAAATGCAATGTATCCCGTCGCGCAACAAGTGAAAATTGTTACCGCCCCGACTGGCTACGTACATACTGGAAATAAACAAAATGGCTGCACAACTCGCAAGTTTAGAAACTACGACTTCCAAAGTTGTGTTAAAAAATGTAAAAGGGAAGAAAAATACACAACAGGCCAGGATATGCTACTGAAACCATTTAAGTAGTTTTTTAATATTTTAAACTTGTTTATTATATACATGACAAAATTACTGCAATCTGATTGGTTAAGAGGAGTGCAATTATTTCGTTAATTGCACTCTCCAGGAGTGCAATTAATGATTTTCGTGATGGCTGGGGGGAGCGGGAAATCAAAACAACAAAATCCAATATGGCGGCGAAATTTAGATATTTCTAACAAATGTGGACGAATTTAACTGAATTTTGGCACAAGAGTGAGTTTAAGAAACATTGTATGGCAAAAACAGCCAGTTGAAAATACCTGGAAACAGTCTTAAGAAATAATCTTGGCGGGATGCAGCGAAACGTGACTATGTAAGTTTGAAATACAATTTATAAAGATTTCCTTAGTCTAAAATATGTTGTTTGAGTTTGAATCTTGTGTTCTAGTTTAAGTTATGTGCCTTTATGAGTTTATAATCATTTCCCAAGTTTGTTTATACCAAATTCCTTACAAAAGAATTAAAAACTCTTGACAAAATGCAGTTGAAATATAAAGAAAGCGATTTTGTCATGCATATAATAAATAAATAATCACACGGGAAGTCGTGCAATTAATGATTAACACTACTCGTGATATTTGAAAAATGTGCCAAATTGCACTCGCCTCGGTGGCTCGTGCAATTTTGGCACATTTTTCAAATATCACTCGTAGTGTTAATCATTAATTGCACTCCTTCCCGTGTGATTACCTATACTTACACTATGGAGTTTTTGTCATGAAAGACACTTGTTGTATGAATGTTGTTGATTTTTCTTTCGTCGCTATACAGGGTGTATCAAAAAAAAGGAGACCTTTAGAAATCAAGCATATTGTTAAAATTTGAATGCCTTTTCTATTGCGCATATGCTGAACCGTATAGTGCGTGAAATATTAATTTCGTGCATATATTAGAAAAAGGAGACCTTTAGAAATTGAAATAATGTTTAAACAAAAGATTGTCTGCTCCTGGGAACAATCTGCCACGCATACTGTACGTAGATCGCATGTTACGCACTCGTGGGCTTAGCAAAGTGCTCCAGGATTCAAATTATAACAATGGTTGATTTCTAAAGGTCTCCTTTTTCTAATATATGCACGCTCAAATACGCACCATGCACGGTTCAGCATATGTGCAATTGAAAAGGCATTCAAATTTTAACAATATGCTTGATTTCTAAAGGTCTCTTTTTTTGATACACCCTGTATAACAAAACACTTAACGACTGTTACCTCGGGAAATAGTTTTGTTTCCCCTCGAATGTCTTGACTATTTTCCTTGAGAGCAGACATTAAGTGTGTATTCCTAGTAGACTATTCCTAGAATTAAGCACAGTAGACTTCTTGTTTAGAAAGTTCGTAAACTTCTTTAGCACGTTAGCAATTTCATTTGGTCTAGCTCCAAACGTCATAAAAGATGGAGTCTTTAAATTTGCTCGAAACATCAAACATTGTTGTTGTATATTTTGTACACTAGGTGTGTCTTGTACAATAATGTTAGTACAATAATGTTCTCTTACTTAACATACCCCTTGAACACAAAGATCCACAGACAGTTCACTCAATAAGGTTGTTTTACCAGCTCCAGTCCCTCCAGTAAAGACAGTCATTTCACCACGACGATGACCTTTCAAAATCTCAGATAATTTAGGAAACCTTGTCCACTAAAATATTAAAAATATATCGATACGGTACCTCGCGGTAAAATAAAGAATATATAAACATTACGGTGGCTCTATTAATTGGCAAATGTATGCATTATTATCAGAAATTCGTTTATAGGGTGTCAATAATATATAGGTTTAATTGTATGCATCTACCTGTACAGTAGACACATTTGGTTACCGTTGTTTACATCATCGCTACCTAATTCACAACTTTAGATAACTCACATGCCCAGTTATTATTGTTCTAGTTTACAGAAGCATAGAATAGAACAAAGCTAAGTAAGCTTTAGAATTATGTATAAGAGTCATTTACTCAGTGTAGATAATTCTAATTCTTAGTTACCTTTGTTCTATTCTATGTTTCTGTAAACTAGAACAAACTAGGCATGTGAATAATCTAAAGTTGTGAATTGGGTATAAACAAATGTTAGCTAAATTTGTCTATCAGTGACATTGAACATTACGACAGTACGACACTGGCTAGAATATTTAGAGTGCCCGGTTTTGACGAGATCCCGGCTTGTTATTACTTCCTATTAAATTTCATCTTGCATTCACATACTACGGATATCACCAAAACGTTGACGACCACACCTATACAGTACCTATTTTTGCATGTTCACAATTCTAAATTGATACATCCAATCTGGTTTTACAGTCACAATTACTATGAAAATTTGATTGGCTGTTCAAAATTAGGATTGTAAACATGCAAAAAATCTGTGGGGCGTAAACACGATACGATAATATTTGAAGCTTTTGTACACTTCGGTGCCTTCCGTAATAGTAACCGAGTTGCCTCACCTGGGCACAATCCCGTCTCGACTGACCCACAATCTCGCTTAAATCGGGCTAGTATAATTTCCATCATGACTCGGGCTTGCTCGCCTAGCTGGGCTGAGTATTAGTGTTGTAAATTTTTTTAAAGTTCCCTATTATAATTTCTGTGGGTTATAACCACTGAGCTGTATAATAACTGGAGGACCTGCTCCTATACTTCGTTCAGTCAACAAAGTGTCGCCAAAAACATGGCGGATTTTGAGTGAAAATGACGCCATTTCCATGACAACACTTCCGAAATTCTCATGGTAGGTACCACTGACCAGGCTCAATTCTGAGCCCACGGCCGTTTTCACACACCCCTGGTTTTTTGCAAAAACATTTTTGCAGATATTATAGTTCTCGTGGTTTTGAATCGGTTTTTAAATTTTTTTCGATATAAATTTTCTACCTTTGATTATTTGAACAAAGATATGCAAGTCGTACATGTTATTCTCGCCCGTGAATAACGACAAACAAATTTAAAACCTCAAGAAATGTGGGAAAAGACGAGACTTGAATGTGGATTTACAAAGGGTAAGAGACAAATTTTCATTTGAATTTTTTAATATTTAGACTTTACCTTATTTGACTTGAAAATGATAAGCATAACGACGAAACAGACACTCTATTTGTTAATAAAAAAAACTTTCTATGCAATACACATGGTAAAGTGTAAAATGTCCCACTATTTTACTAATTTTAACAAGCTGTACGGTTCACAATCGCAAAATATTTGGTTACAAACTACGAAGCTTTGATCGATATTCAGTCACATATACGAGGATTACGAACTGTCTAGTGTAATATTAATGTTTAAAAGGTTGACTCCTGAGGTCTCGTTTTATAAACAGACATAAACCTCTTTTCCAGGATGGCCTGTTTTCTTACAAGTTTTCTCAGTGAAATATCACTCTGAATGAGCAATGTATCTTTATAATGCACCTATCAATGTTAAGCACCAGAGGGAGGGGGGTCGGGCATAGGTGGGTCAATCAAATGCCCCGCCGTCGGGCAATAAATATTGGTCAAATGCCCCACCATTTTGCAATAAATTGCAAGAAATACTATGTTAATAAAAGTCATTCGGTTCAAATTGCCCCCAACATGCTAATCAAAATCCCCAGGGTGGGGATACAATTGATGATCAAATACCCCACATATGCCCGACCCCCCCCCCTCCCTCTGGGAGTTAACATTGACAGGTGCATAAGTGCACTCATAGTTCTGATACCCCTGGTTTAAGCTAAGGAGTTAGGTCACATTCTTTTGTTTAACTTGCTCATATGCTAGTTATGTTATTGGTGGATTTTTGTACAACCTACATAATTAGTCTACTCTTGTTTATTGCAGATTTATCTCACAATGACACATTCCTTTCTGGATGGCAAGTTACAGTACCAAGCCACACATATCTTTGGAAACTGAACATACTGTATTATAACCCATTGAGTGGCATTGCACACTGATGCACCCTACTTTAGTATTTTACTCTGTCTAACGCCAGACGATTTTACTCATCAAGAGGAGAGCGCTGGCGCTTAATGGGTTAACTGGCCTATCTGCCTATGTGTCTAGTTAACCCATTGAGTGGCATTGCACCCCGTCCCTGATGCACCCTACTTTAGTCGCCAGACGAGTTTACTCGTCAAGGGGAGAGCGCTGGCGCTTGATGGGTTAATACATGCTTCCAGAAATTATGTCACATTGGCTATATATAGAGTCTCATTTTTACGTTCGAGACATTGGACTTTAACTCATGTCACATACATGAAAATGAGGCTCCATAGCCAAGGTGAAATACATTCCGGAAGGGTGTATTTGACTTTTTTGAAAAATAATTAGCAGTAAACAATTTAAAAAACAAAAATGTATAATTTTAATTGCTATAAAACTTATTTACACTTCAATAAAGTTATCATAATCATATATTTTTGCTGAATTGTGCATTGTGACTCATTTCAATACATCAAAATCATTCTGCTTCCTGGCAAAGTGGGATCTTATAAACAGTTCCTTATTCAGCAAATTGCGATGGTGCCATCCCTTGGGGGTGAGGCAGCACTTTCCTTGCGATAGTAACTCCTAGTCATATAATTATTTATGTTGTTATGCATGGTATTATAATTAACTAATTAATTTTGTTGTTCTGCATGTTTTTCTGCATGTTGATGCCTCAGTGCCATCTCTTGTGTATATTAAACATATAATTTCTGCAAAATAAAAGATGACATTATTATCATGATACATTATACATCTTTAATACATCACAAGAATATCATATACACATATGTTAACCCTTCACAAGTGCCACATGGCAATGTGTCTTGATATGCCTTACTGTATTATTTTAATCTGCCTAATGCCAGACAATTTTACTAGTCAAGGGTGCAATTACATGATCTGTTTTTACCAAGATCATTGATCTGAGCTTCAAAATTAAATGTCATGTTTCAATATTCAGCAAGGCAATATTACATTCCTAACTAAAATATGTCATGATCATAATTTCTCACAGGCTGTGTCATGGCCAATTGGACATCACTACTCCCAATGTTAGAAATCATGGGGATTTACTTGGGGGGGGGGGTTAAACCCCTCTAATAAAGTGATCAACCCCACCAAATTTTTGCTTCACCCCTCCCATTTTGTGTGAAAGTCTTCAACCCAAATGCCTAACCCCTGCCAAAGCTCAGTGAGTGGTGCTGCTTGCACCCCACCAGAAATTTTTCTACCCCTCCTTTTAAACAAAATGAAAATCCGCCCTTGTTAGAAATGTTGTAGCATTCCAAATTTACTTCATGATTAGTGTATCAGTGACTCACTTAAATCCCGGCAGCTTGTGGGCAACATTTTTGTTGCGCCAACAAGCTGTGTAAAAACTATAGAGTAGTTTTACATAGTTCTAAACAGACAATGACAAAATGATATCTATTTTTAAGACTCTTCCCTTGATGAGTAAAACATCTGGATTTCATCTCACAGATTGAGTAAAATAAGAAGGTAGCCAGGGTTCATAGCAGCTTAATGGGCTGACTATATATCTCAGGAGCTGTTCATGTGCCGATAGTGCAATTAACCCACTGCGTGACAGCAGGGAGCAGTCTCATTTAGTCTCAATCCCCTTAAGATCGTCTGGCATTAGACAGAATAAAATAATAAAGACTGTCATTAGGGCTCATCAGGACAGGGCACATAGATTGTCACATGTAGGTGAGCCTCCTCTAAGGCTCAACTCTCTCTGGTCTTGTGCTTATCTATTATACTAATTCTGCACTGTGATGGGCAAGTATATAAATTTCACACCATATTTAATAAAAGTTTTAAAATATATGAACATGTAATTAAGGTGGCTCCATACAGTTCCGTAGTATAAATACCTTATTGCGTAAAAATTTCAATTTATAAATTGTATTACTCCATCTATTAATTTTAAGCATTCCCAAGTATAAATTAAGTATTTGGTAGAAAAAATTTGCAATATTCTTGAACATAATATTGTTTCCATAGTAACAGTAGCCTCGCCAAATATGGTCTTTTTTGCTATTTTAAGCAGGTTTTTATTCTTTATTTTCCGAATATTGCCGGTGACCCCCAATTTTTAACTGCTGTATAGCTTTCACTTATAATAAGGAATCTTATCCCTGAAAATAAAAAAAATTCTGTAGATTAGAATAGCCAGAATAAAAAATTGCGGATTTAAAGTTTTCCAATCTACAGATTTTTTTAAAATTTTGATATTCTATTTGTTTTAAAAGAAGTTATCGTTGTGCAAAATTTCATCACATGTCACCGTGCAAAATTTTGAATTACACCGTTTTATTGTAGTATCTCACTCGCTCGGCCGAAAGTTTTTCGAGCTCTGCAAGATCAATGAATTGACATGCGCATACATGTTTTCGCAGGCGCATCTCCAGAAAAACACGCACAAAAAGGTTTTTAGTCTCGTCGAAATATCAAATATATGCTGTGTTTTCTTGCTTAGAAATGCAAATATCTTTAGTTTTGCATGCTAACTCGGGATAACGCCAAGAAAACAGGTGATTGTGTCGTTTGGTATAAGATATGTGTGACATGCATGAACTTTTTGGCTTCTCTACATAGTTTTATATTCGTTTACAGTCGTAACTTGTGTGTTTTCATGTTGTTGTTGACAATTTAAAACAGTTTGAGCCAGCGATGATGCTGTTTGACTGAATTCCTTTGCTGTTAGTGACACTTTGAATACATTTATCAGTTGTAAGTACAAAAAACTCTGGATATGAACTTATAAAACGTCAGATATTGGAGTAAAAAACGTTTCGCCGGTCGGGCCGATCGCCGGTTTTCACAAGAGTTTGAACGTTAAACATTGCATTTTTTTACCTTAAAATGTCTTCTAAAAAGACTAGCTATTCAATGTTCAGGGCTAAATCAGGACGAAGTTTGTTCTTTGAGAACAAATGAGAACAAAAAAGACTCGAAACATCAAAATAACCATGACTTGTGGTTCGAATTTTAGACTGAAAAAGTTGTATTTATTTTTGCATATATTTGTAATATTTTCGCGCGAAACTCAAGATTAGGTACCAGTCCCCCGATGATGAAAGTGTATGGAGCCACCTTAAACAACCACAAGGCCAGTGCTGACACAAACAACAATTTCATGTGCACAATGTTTAATCATTAACAATACTTTTATGTCCCCTATTGAAATATTTGCTGTATATATTAGGATGATGAGTTTTTGACATAATATGAAGCGTCTAGTGACTCTAGAAAGTTATAAAAAAGTTTCGTGAATCTTACCTGAAAGAATTAGTCTTTCTTTGTAGTGAAATGCTGCATCCACAAGCGAAGTAAACCCGCACCCTCGCTCCGCGTTGTAAAACAAATAATGTTCGAGGGAAATATTAAGACTTTTAGCTCAAAATGAAAAACAACAGAAAACTTGAAATATCTTAAAGGAAGTGGTTATAGGTCCGACACTTCCTTAATAGTTAAGGGTTAAGGACATCGTCGAAAGCTTAGGATCGCGGTTGGTCAGTGGCAGTTACCATGAAAATTTCGGAAGTGTTGTCATGGAAATGGCG
Source organism: Paramuricea clavata (assembly GCA_902702795.2). Lineage (NCBI taxonomy): Eukaryota > Metazoa > Cnidaria > Anthozoa > Malacalcyonacea > Plexauridae > Paramuricea > Paramuricea clavata. The sequence goes on along the minus strand of CACRXK020000994.1, from coordinate 53,932 downwards.
TAAGATCCGCCATGTTTTTGGCGACACTTTTTGATCCCGAGCAGGTCCTCCAGTAATCCCCGAGCCGGCGGCGCGAAGCGCCGTGCGAGGGTACTAATTCTCCCCGGCTATTTACACCCGGGGAAACGAAAGCATTAGCGGAGTCTAAAGTTCATCAAATATCGCGGGCGTGGGTGACCAACGATGGGTGGTCATCCTCACTGATCTCAAAAATATGGCGGACTGTCATGAATAGCGGACACTGATTGGTCCAATTTAAATTTTGCATTATAACGACTGGTACGAATGTATCACGACAGCGAAATAGCAAACATTTCTTGATTTGATGATTGATAAATTTCTTGCAAATATATTTCATTTTTACTCGAATTTTTGCAAGATTTTGTAAATTTCAAAAGCTCTCTCAAAATGAAACTGCGAAAGAATCGTCTAAAAGAAGGGAGCCGACGTTAACGAAGGTAAGTTTGTTTTAAATATTGATTTTATAATGGCTTTAAAACCCGACGGCCTTTGCGTATATGAAACAACTAAACAAACAGCATATAATTTTAGTGTATCTTTAATATTGATTCCCTTCTTTATGATATTGAATTTCTAAACAAAAAAGAAAGCACTGAGTTATTTGCAAGCCAGAATTTGAAATCATTTTATTGCTAACTCAAAGTTTATCGATAAAGCCATTTTAAAAGGTAGTTTAGTTTTATAATGAACACTAGTGACTTTAAAACGTTTTGCGAAGCGTTTGTGGTTGAATTTTACCTTAAATTGAGGCTTATATTACGTATAAAAACATACTTAACATATATTTATGTTGGGAAATTAATAATTTTGTAATTAAAAGTGATATTTTTAGGCGATTTTTCATTTGTAAGAATATTCTTAAAAAATTATCGTGTTACCATGACAACTACTTTAGAACTTCATGTTCGGAAAATACAATGGTTTTGTCAACAAGGCGAGGGTTTCTGCATGCATGTATTTTCTAGTATAGTATAGCTCAGTGGTATAAACCTGCTAGTAGGCTATCATGTATCGTGCGTTCTGATTTGCTACGCTACTAGTAGGCTATTAGTGATAGCCTACTAGTAGCAACAGCGGCGAAGGGCGCGAGAGTCAATGGCCGTTTTTAAGCATTAAAAGCTGTATTTAAAGGGAAAAAGCTTATCAAAATGGTCTAATTTTGTTCTGGATTACACACAAACAAAGACTCTTGGAAACTGCTGACACATGCGGTAAAAATTTTAAGTTTTCTCAACTTTGCTCGTAGTTTTGAACATGAAAGTGACAGGCGATTTTTTAAATGTGCAGAATGTTTGTTAATATTCCAAGCAGAATCGTTGAAATTCAACAATACTTTGTAGCTATTTATCCCTATTTTCTCAACCTCTTTAGTGTGTGCTTGTTTTAAGTACGAGTTCATGTATTTAGCTGTCATTTTAAAGAGTTTTTTTTCGTTTAAATGTTGAGATTTTGGCCGAGTTTGTTTTTCGTCTTTTTCGAGCCTTTTTAAGTCGAGTTTTTCGATTAAATTTTAATCTAAACTATATTGTCCATGTATACTAGATTATGGAAATAGTTTGCCTCTTTATGTTCCAGATATGTTAAAGATTTCAAAGACATTCGGATAATCGGATTCTTTTGCATGTGTGTGCATTTTTATTCGGCTTTTTAACGACGTAAACTTTATTTACTAATTTAATAAAAATTCGGGAAGCCAATTTGTGTTCGAAATTTTGGATTTTTTAAGCCTTAATTGTTTCCGTCTTTTAAATAAGTTTTAATTAACCAAACTTTGCTTCTATAACGGTCTCTTACTATGATACTGTCTTATGACATGTTTTTTAACTTTTTAAAAACTCACAAGTTGTATTTTTCAAGTCATTCTTGGGAGTTCGCAACACTTAGTAGTTGTCAACAAAGCCAAGACGAAATGTCGTCAAAGCCAAGGAAGCCATTTAAACGCTCATTTCGTTAAAACGTTATTATTTTACATAAACATCAAGTGAAAAATTCCGTTTTCTTTATGTGGTTTATACTAAAACAATTAGACAACTCAGCCTCGTTGTCTCTGAACGAATAGTCAACTCGGCTTCGCCTCGTTGACTATTCGCTCATAGACAACTCGGCTTCGTTGTCTAATTGTTAATTAGCCTATGCTTTGCTATATTGCGTGATTTCTTAACCGAATGAACAAACAACATATAGTATTGATAGCCTATATTGCGTGATTTCTTAAGAACGAAGCAACAACATACTATATTATTATTGATATAAGGATCTTCACGTTCCCGTGTTATTTACGATGGTCTCTTGAGAACGAAGGAAAATTATGTTGATATATATATTGCGTGAGTTCTTAAGAACGAAGCAACAACATATTGTTATATTATTGATATAGGCTATAAGAAATGTCTAAATTGACTTGCATATTATATTTCCATTGGATCCAGTTGATCTCTTGAGAACGAAGCAACAACATATTATATTGATATATTGCGTGTAGGTTTCTTAATTTAAGAAAGAAAGAACAGCATATTATATTGCTATATGATATATTGCGTGAGTTAAGAACGAAGCAACAACATATTATATTTATTTATTCACATAAGGATCTTCCCGTTCCCGTGTTATGTACGCGTGATCTCTTGAGAACGAAGCAAAATTATGTTGTAATTATGATATATTTATTTATTATGATATATTTACTTAATTATGATATATTTATTTATTCATGTAAGGATCTTCCCGTTCCCGTGTTATGTACGCGTGGTCTCTCGAGAACGAAGCAAAATTATGTTGATATATTGCGTGAGTTCTTAAGAACGAAGCAACAACATATTATATTTATTTATTCATGTAAGGATCTTCCCGTTCCCGTGTTATGTACGCGTGGTCTCTTGACAAAGAAGCAAAATTATGTTGATAAATTGCGTGAGTTCTTAAGAACGAAGCAACAACATGTTATATTTATTTATTCATGTAAGGATCTTCCCGTTCCCGTGTTATGTACGCGTGGTTTCTTGAGAACGAAGCAAAATTATGTTGATATATTGCGTGAGTTTTTAAGAACGAAGCAACAACATATTGTTATATTATTGATATAAGAAATGTCTATGACTTCCATATTATTTTTCCATTGGATCCAATTGACAGGTAATTTTCCAATGGACAGGTTATTTTGTCCATCGGATTCAATGGACAGGTAAAATTCCATTGGACAATAATTGGTCCATTGGATCCATTGGATCCATTGGACCATCTCTCTGGTTTCATAATCATGTCCACATGGGGTCCTGCAACCTCTGTATTACGTAATGGTAAAAACGCGGAAGCTCTTATCCGGTTGATGCATTATTGCGATCGGCAACCTTCACATGGTCTCTTATTCGGTGATGCATAGTTCCGATAGTTGATCCATTGCTGGACAATGGAAATTATTGTTATTATTGTTATTGACTTTATTGACACTCCCCTAAAGGGGCTTTTCAGTGACAAAAATATATATACATATCAATTAATTACTATAATTATACATCAGATC
>CACRXK020000994.1:12469-48531 GCA_902702795.2 Paramuricea clavata | reverse complement strand
CCCCCCCGTATATAAGCCCATCAAAAATCGCCGCTTACGAAAGAATATAAGCCCAGGGCTTATAGTCGGAGGTTTACGGTAATTGAAGATCAGTGAGTGAACTCAATGTTTTTAACATTAAAAATGTTAACTAATGTTAAAAACATTAATTTATTTTCCTGGCTGGTTTTTTCAATATTTAAAAGGTTTTGTAATGCGCCTCATTCAAAAGGCTGAACTGTGTCTTTAAATATGAAACAGTCCAACATTTGCGTATAAAAACAAATCACACAAGGAAGCATGAGCAGAAATAACTGTTCGATTTAAACTACACACTATGTTATTGTTATTGTTATTGTTATTGACTTTATTGACACTCCCCTAAAGGGGCTTTTCAGTGACAAAAATATATATACATATCAATTAATTACTATAATTATACATCAGATCCTAAATTTATATAATAAGATCACGCAATTACTTTATACACAAACACAACATCAAAATTTTGACAACAAGATTAACAACAGCAGCATACAACGTACATCAACGTCATCAACAACGACAGCAAAAACAACAACAACAACAACAACATCAACGACAATAACAACGACAACAGAAAAACATGCCCTTAGGCTAACTATCTAGAAATTGCTGAAGCAGTTCCCGTTTCAGTTTAATTTTAAAGCTTGGAATAGATTTGCAAAGTTTTAAGTTAGGGTTAATGTTGTTCCAGAGAGTGACAGTTCTGTAATGGAATGTTCTTTGTCCTGCAGTTGATCTGTATAACGGAACGTCCAGCTGTTTAGTATTTCTAGTATCGCGACCACTCACTTCACCTCTCGTTTTGAACTGAGACGATAAGTAGGCAGGTGCGCAATCATTCATGCATTTGAAAGCTAATAAAGCATCGCGACTGTAGATATGTGACTTCACGGGAAACCAGCGCAGTTCCTTAAGTATCGGGGTGATGTGGTCAAATTTCCTTCTGTTGCTCACTACTCGTGCTGCGAAGTTCTGGACTCCTTGAAGTCGGGATAGGTTGCTGCAGGAAGTATTTGACCAAAGCGAGGAACAATAGTAGAGTTTGCTAAATACTAAGGCGTTGATGACAGTTATTAAAAGGTTTTTATGGAAGACATGCTTAGCGCGATTTATCTGGCAGAGACTTGACTTGCAGGATGAAACAGTAGAAAGGATATGATTGTCGAAGGAGAGGATTGGATCAAACTTAACTCCGAGATCTTTCACTAATGAAGCAGGTGTTAGTTGCTTACCAAGTAGCGAGAGTCTAAAATCAGGTAACTTCGCGAGCATTTGGCGGCTTCCGTAGACCATCAATTTAGTTTTGTCTGGATTCAGCAAGAGCAGGTTATCAAAACACCAGTTTCGCATTCTAATCAAATCCTCGTTTAGATCAGTCAGCGCAATGTTCGAGTCATCGATTCGGAAGGACAGAAGGAGTTTGGTGTCATCAACATACGATTCTGATGAACAATTTTTGGCGACTGACGGCAAATCATTCACATAAATACTGAAAAGTAACGGGCCCAGAATACTTCCCTGTGGGACACCGCTAACAACTGGCAATTTCTCAGATAGAGCAGAGTTGATACGTACTGCTTGGTATCTCTCGCTGAGGTAACTTTTAAACCAACCCAGGCATCTAGACGAGACACCAACGTCCTCCAATTTAGCAAGCAGTATATTATGGTTAATGCTGTCAAAAGCTTTGCTCATGTCCAAAAGAATAACTGCTGTTACTTTCTTCTGGTCAATTGCTTTTAGAATAGAGTCGGTGGAATGAATAAGGGAGGTTTCCGTTGAATGCCAGGTTTTGTTGCCACTTTGATGCACAGAGAGACGGTGATTGGTGGTTAGGTAAGACGTCAGTTGGTGGAGTGCTACACGCTCACATACTTTTGATAGAACTGGTAATAGGGAAATGGGTCGGTTATTGTTCGCCAACTCATGATCACCTTCTTTTGGAATGGGAGTTACTTCCGCGATTTTCCAAGTATTCGGGAATATATTGTTCGCCAGAGAGTTGTTTATGATTGAGGTTATCCATGGCGAAATAACGGGTAAACAGTCCTTAATGACACGGATCGGTATTTTGTAGAGCATAGTCTGTAACTATGATGGTCTGGAAGCCCGGCAAACTTGAAAGGTACAAAATAGAAGGCTTTTGTTCGATGTTGAACCGTGTACCTCACCGTGCACAAATCCTCTGTTTCAACTTCACTGAATATTATTCATCGTGGTTGCACCTCAGCTATCCTTATTGGACGATGAGCTCAATATACGAAAATATACAATGAGCTCATTTGTGACACGTCACAAATGTGCAAAAATGAACATAAACTCCGACAAAAACATGACACAATGACTTCTGTTTCGTTTCCTGACCATCATATCTTGATAGACTATGTTCAGAGTTAACGGGTATCGTAGATGGAAATTATCCAGTGGAAATTTATATACATTCAGGGTTATTAGACCTAACCAGGAATAGCTGCGAAAAATGCAACTTTAGGTCCCTGGAAGGAATGGAACCTGCGGTTCCAGTGCAGCGCTCTAACCCAGCTACAGAAGCCAGTTGTCGAGCTCTAACCACAAGTTCATGTATACAGGGTGTCCCCCCCCCCCCCAACCTATTGAAATAACGTATTGTTATGCCTCAGCACTCTGCTGAACCCACAAGTGCATAAAAGTTTGACATAACTTACATAAGTAAATTTTATGCATAAACTGTTTGAAAGAATGTTTGTATAAAGAGAGATTTATGCAATACGCGGCGTTATAACGATGAAAACTCGTTCTGTTGTGAGTTGAACAATTTTGACTAATTTGTAATTTTATCATTTTTGCTAAGGCTAAGTTATTCTCTTTTAGAATTTAAGAAGCTGCTTTAAATTCCCAAGACCATTTAGAGCAGAAAATCGTACGCTTTCCAAAGATATTTTAATTTCTTAATAAGACAAGTACTCTTAATATTTTACCCATCTTTGCGTTCAGCTTAGTGTTAGGGTATTCAAATTCTAACAACACGTTATTTCAATAGTTTTGAGCCCCGTTTACACTACGCTCAATTTTTGGTACCGTACCACTTTTTTAGTTCTTGGACTATCTAAATAGGTAGTCCAAGAACCAAAAAAGTGGTACGGGTACCAATTTTATCCGTGCCGTATCAAAAATTGAGCGTAGTGTAAACGGGGCTTTGGTGTTTTTTTTTTTCCGGGAGCGCGGAACAGGGGCGAGCGGGCCATGCCCCCCACTTTTTCGGTGGATAATAGCGTGGAATAGCTCCCGTGCTATCCCCCCCCCCACACACACACTTTTAAACAGGTTCTGGTGTCCCTGTTTTTTGGGTACTGTTACGACATGTACGTTATGGGCAATTAATTGTCTAACGAATTTAATTAGGTGTTGCGTAGCACCAAAAAGTGGTTTATTTAGGGGACAAAAGGGGATTGGCCATTAAGGAGGCCCAAAGTACAATAAGTAAACAGCAACTTGATATTACCTTAAAAGGCAAGGCTAACGATATTTCTGACCAATGGAAATTTCGCGTGCGATTCGTACCACTGATTCACGTATGCATAAATACATTTTTATTGACTTCGCTGATGAAGTCTGAAGTTGCCTGAAGGTGCATGGTTTATACAGTATATTAACGAGCACTTTGTACGAGTAAATACTTAATTATCTTCAGAAATGTTCAATTCTCCTTATGCTAGAGCTGCACTACTTGTTGCGGTGATCCAATGGATATTCAGTACTATATCAATCATACTGCAGACGGAGAAGTTCTTTGATCTAGCAGGCAGTTCTACGTTTATCTACACAACTTGGCAAGTGTTGTCTTGGTCTTGTCGAGAGTCTTGTCAATTTAATACTCGCCAAGTTATTCAGTCATCATGTATCACTGCATGGGCAGTTCGTCTTGGCCTCTTTCTATTCACAAGAGTTCTTCGTGAAGGTGGAGATAGCAGGTTTGATAAAGTTCGAGATAACCCCCCAATGTTGTTTTTTTATTGGACTATTCAAGCTGTATGGATTTACATGGCTACCCTCCCTACCCTCATGTTAAATACCTCAATAGAAAACCCCCCATTAACCCTGAAAGACTATGCAGGCTGGTTTATTTGGACTGCAGGATTCTGTATTGAAGTGATTGCTGACTACCAGAAGACCATATTTAGAAGTAATCCAGCGAATCATAAGAAATTCATCACAACTGGATTATGGAGCATCGTTCGTTATCCTAACTATCTTGGTGAAATATTGTTGTGGTTTGGTCTGTACCTACCTGCATCATCCATCATGCAAGGCTGGCAGTATCTCAGTATTGCATCCCCACTCTTTGTCCTTCTTCTCTTAACGAAAGGGACCGGCATTCCACTACAAGAACCCCAAGCCAAACGAAGATGGTCAAATGATCCAGTTTTCCAAGCGTACAAGGCCAAAACACCAAAGTTATTTCCTGGTATATGGTGACTGTAGAGTAAATACCAACATGATCGACCCCGGGGTCTGGAAACTGTTTATGTCATTGTCATCAGTATATGATTGTATTTAATCAGATGATAAGTAATAAGTGGTCTATTTTCTAGAATTTAGATGACCTTTATTGATGCATTAAGATCAGGAAAATAAAAAAGAAACGGTGTCTAAGTAGAATTAGCTTTCTCAAGTCAGCTTTGTCTAACGCATTTAACTGTTACATAGCACCAAGAAGTGGTTTACGTAGGAAGCAAAATGAGACAAAACTTTAAGAACATTTGTTTGTATACAGTTTCTTGTCATTATACACATGTTAGTTTTAAAACACAAAAAACTAATAAGTCTGTGTCCGTTGTCAAAACTAATATATGCATGTATCCAAGCGGCACTAAGTGCCTATAAAGAGAACACATGTCATATGGAGTCGGATGACGATATGTCAACTATAATAGAGGTTGTTCCCATTTACTGGTCTAGAACATTTGGAACACTGTTCTGGATCAATCATAAAATGAAGTGCACACGGTGTTCTGGAACAGTGTTTAGTTTATTATATATGCGTGCAACCATGCATTACTATATTCATTTGTTATTCGCATAATAAATCGTATAATGATTTGCTGTTATTTGTATATCTAAGCGTGCTTTTGCAACGTTTTTACTCTGTCGCCTCCATTTCCAATCACGTGAAAATGTGCAGTGTCACGTGTTCTGTTCTATCTGCCCCAACTTTGAAGTTGGGGCAGCCAGAACAGTTCCGACTGAGTCATCTGATCGTGTTCTATTCATTATGGACGCCCGCAGGAGCTGGTCACGTGATCTGCTAATTAAAACGTAATTAACGCATATATACGGTAAAATTCGTAAAAATAGGTGTCATATACCTAAAGAAAATTAACTGAACCCTAACCCTAAACTAATCCCGACTCTAACCTTGATCTCAAATCTGACACTAATCTAAACTTGACGACTTTTTTTTAAATGATGGAAATTCTATGACTATGGAAATTTCAGCATCCAGAAAATATTGTAAATTGTGAATTTTAGTACAATAATTGTACTAAAATATATGTTAAAGTCCAGTTAATTAGGAGAGGCCTGGCTGTAGATATTTTCGTTAGAAAATTACCACATATTAAAACATACGTTGGATTTCTTTAAGAATAAGTAACAGTGCCTTTTTTAAGGAATTTTCACTGGGGGGGGGGCAAAACAGGAAAAAAGGCCGAACGAAAAATATGAGCCGTCGAGGTTTGGCCATAGAAATAATAGACATATGTCTATTATTAATGTCTATTATTTCTATGGGTTTGGCGAACGCGCGAGTCTGAAGAGAGATTTTGTAAAACTTTAATTTATTAACTTCAGCTATATTTTACTTTAAACAATAACTTCAACTCTTTGTAGCTATAATCGTACAGCTATAACCAGTGGCGTAGCCAAACCTTAATTTTGCGGGGGCGAACCTGTGAGACCGTCTAGGAGGGTCCGAGGTCCGGAAAATTATGAAATCTAGGGTCCCTGAATTGCGATTTCATGCATGATTTTGGGGGTTAAATCTTGCAGAATTCCGAAGATTATAAAGTACATCGAAGACAAGAATATTTCCAGACATTTCTACTCGGAATTAAATAAATTGGAAAAGTCACCTTGAAAAATAGGAGTAGGGGTCAGTGTCACCTTATTTCCTCTCTGTGATGCCGGGGGGGGGATCCCAATGTGATTTTGATCAGAAATGTTGCATTTAAATCATTTTAGGTTATATGAGACACCATTTCCGCATTCTCAAAATTGCGTTGCTTTTTCATACGATACAGAATAAGTCTGAGAAGAAATATTCATGCTATGATGATGCATACATGTATTTAACAGTTAAAAATCTAAACTAAATCTATTCTTCTTGGAACCATATCTACAACTGCTTTAACGATATTTCACAAATCAAGTTCCTCCAGTATATCGTCTTTTTCCTCAGTCGAGACAAACTTAATCAGTTTCAGCTTCGAGCATGTAACGTGTACTTTCTGAGAGAATGGTTTTTGTGGCGATTGGGGGAAGGATCTTAATATAACTTGATATTTTTAAGAAAACAATTTTGCAATAAAACCTCCCAAAACAAAACACAACGCTTCTGCGGAGGAGAGTGCTAGGAAATAGTCGCAAGGCTTGGAAAGGCTAGCATTTTATCGGATTGTTTGCATGAAATCTATCGCTATTATGAAATACTCGGTGAAGAACAATATGAATTACACACAAGATGGCTGTGGAGGAGGCTATGGAAGGGCATAATCTCATTATCAAGTAAATCAACTGCAATTCTGACAGCAATCATAAGCAATTCTGCTTCGCACTTCGGGGGCAGAAATGGCTTTACTGGAGGGGGGGGGGGGAAATTCTCTCCCTGGGGGCAATCCCCCCCCCCCCAGATATATAGTTAAAAAAGGCACTGATGCTCAAACAAATTTACAGACATTCCAACTCTCCCGAAACCGGGAGTCTCCCGGAAATTCATACAATCTCCTGGTCTCCCGATTTTTATCAAATTCTCCTGATTTTCCAGAATATTTGGGAAATATCATAAAAAAATCACAAACATACTGTTTTTAGCAACATAATAGTCTGTTTTGACCTTTTTATGAAATTACTTTATGACAATTTATAGGATCACTTATAACAACATCTTCCCAAATGCAGGAAATGCCATTTCAGAAGACTTAATTTTTAAATTTTTTTTCACAGAAGAACAAGATTTCAATTCACTGCACAGTCTCCCTAAATTTTACCTCGAGTAGTTGGAATGTCTGAATTTATCTATGAAGATTTCTAGTAGATCTCTAGTCCGCACTCTACCATTGTAAATATACTACACATAAATTTATTGTACATGGGGAAAATTTTTAAAAATAAAAAAAATAAGATCAAATTAATAATTAAAATAAATTGAATTTTTTTCTGGAAATCCTGACTGGTTGAGCACCCAATTAGTGTGTTTGACACCAGCTGACAGCCAAAAATATGTCTCCAATTGCTTGGCTGCCAGCGGACTGTACTATAGTATACTATTCGTTCAAAAAATGCACACATTTCAGAGACTGCTTCTAAAATGTTTTCATAAGCAGAAAACTACGGTGGCCCACAAGGTGCTGCAAATAAAAGAACTGGCCGGTACTGCAAATATGTTAAAATTCGTTCAAATATTATAATAATTAAATATTCTGCAAATATATTATAATTGCAAAACATCTATCTTTGACTTTGTCGTTGAATTTGAGAATTTCAAAAAAATTCAGAAATCAAAATGTTCACGACTTTTTCTTGAACTGAAATGTAACTGGAACGCTCGGCTCGAAGCCAAATTTGCAGCGACTTTATTTTAATTTGCAGCAACTTTATTTTTAATTTGCAGCAAAATTTTTAATTTGCAGCAACTCTATTTTAATCTGCAGCAATGTTAATATAATTGCTGCAATTATAATATACTGTATTTGCAGAATATTTATTATATTTGAACGAATTTTAACATATTTGCAGTACGGTAATTCTTTTATTTGCAGCATGTCCCTTGTGGGCCACTGTAGAAAACCACTCGGAGTATAGGCAAAGGTTGTGAGTTGGAATCTCAGAGTGAGCGCAACTAATTTCTTTGCCGTAATTGTTTTTCCTCTTGTTTATTTACCTGTCGCATAGAATAGAATAGAATAATTTATTTAATGTCAAATGACATGGAGTGTTGCTGGATGCCCAATCATTCAAGCCAGGGGCTCATGATAGAAGTGCTCGAGCATTGAATTTAGATGCAGTTCGATGATCTTGGGAAAATTTAATGTAATTTTGGTGGTTTTCTGCTTATGAAAGTTTACATTTATTTATAGAACCAGTCTACAAAATGTGTGCATTTTTGAACGAATAGTATACTATAGTACAGCCCGGCTGGCAGCCGAGCAATCGGAGACAAAATTTCCGCCAATTTTTTGCTGTTAGTTGGTGTCAAACGGTTTTGAAATTAAAAGACATGCAGAAACCAAAACAGTGGGTTAAATTTAAGCCAGGATTAGCACTGACCAAGCTTTGAACAACCTCACCCAAGATACTAATTGCAGTTAGAGCTTGACAACTGCCCTATGCAGCTTAGTTGATTATAGAGCGCTGTAGGTTTGATTCCTGCCAGAGGGACCTACAGTATAGTTGCTATCTCCTCCGCAGGCCCTTTTCTGGGCAAATTTGCGGGCAATGCAAATTAAGTAGATATTAAATAGAAACATAAGTAAAAGACGAAGGTTTCGCCTGTAACCCGCATTCCGAATCTGCCCGAAATGCTCCCAAAGGCAAAGCGCCTGCGGACGAGGCAGGTATACAGTAGTTGCATTTATTGCAGCTGCTCCTGGTTAAGTCCAAAATTCTATATTATAATCTTTCGCTCGAAATTTCAATTTAAAAAAACCCTTCAACTGTTAGTTCGATCGAATGAGATGCCTAAAAATCTTGATAGTTAAATATATCACACTCGTGATATTTTCTGTGTTGGTGTAATTTACTCAGGTGAATAAGATGCTTGTGATGCTACTCTGAGTGTATATGCACACCGGGCAAGCTTGAAAAATATGCCTAGCCACGGTGGGAATCGAACCTACGACCTTTGGAATACCAGCCCAATGCTCTGCCAACTGAGCTACGCGGTCAGGTCGGTTCGAGTATGTGATATTTCGGAACTGAGTCTAGTTCCTTCGATATCAATGTAATCTAGTAATCATGATAAATCATCATGATTACTAGATTACATTTGACAAATTATCATGCAGGATTACTAGATTACATTGATATCGAAGGAACTAGACTCAGTTCCGAAATATCACATACTCGAACCGACCTGACCGCGTAGCTCAGTTGGCAGAGCGTTGGGCTAGTATTCCAAAGGTCGTAGACTCGTAGGTTCAATTCCCACCGTGGCATGGCATATTATTCAAGCCTGCCCGGTGTGGATATACACTCAGTGTATCTCAAGCATCAGCATATAGCACACTCTTTCATTTGTCTTTAATTTAGGGCTAAATGAAGGTGTTCAGTTTCCAACAGTAAGATGGTCTTCCACATCTTCTGAGGAACCAGTACAGGTATGCAAGTGTTTTAATTGAGCTATCTGACTGATTTATAATTAATGGTTTTCATTATCTCCTGTACTGTTCGTGTAAATATTAACCCTTTAAGTGGCAATGCGCTCAGATGCACCCTACTTTATTATTTTACTCTGTCTAACGTCAGACAATTTCACTCATCAGGGGGAGAGTGCTGCCACTCAATGGGTTAACATGTGGATATATTGGCCCAAACATACTGAGTCATAATCATGTTTTCCTGACTTAATTTTCTAGTCTGAGATCAAAAATAGCGTGGACGAAGATCAAGAATTTGTTCATGTTATTCAGGAAACTGAATCTATATCAGGTTTGTAAAATTCTGCCATATTTTTTTATGATTTTTTGTTATTGACTCTGAATATAGCGACATTGATTGTATTCCAGTGAAATAAATCTTTTTACATTTATACACATTAGGAGCTTGTAAAATATAAAATTCTTGTTTTATTTCCATACAGGACCAAGTGACAAGCACAGTTTTCAAGCAGAGACTCAACAATTGTTAGATATTGTGGCTCGATCTCTTTATTCTGAAAAAGAAGTACGTCTTTTCCTCTGTTGTGATGTAGTGCAGCTATTCTAAACTCTTCTGTCATTAGGATTGATTAAATTAGATTGATTAGGGAAATGTTTCTTGAAAGCATCCAGCTTTGGCGCCTTTAATTCCTCCTGTTTGCACGCAGGTTTGAAAAATGTGATTTCCATGTCATTACTCATGTCGAGATATTTCAGTGGACTTGGTTGTTGGATATTCGCAATTGCGATTTGTACTCAATTTCGCCTTGCATTCACACGGGACGCATGAAACCGGAAATTCCAGCACAACTAACCGTACGGATTTGAGAACAAATGAAATTTGAGAACAAATAGGTCTCGTTTTGTACCGGAATGCATGGCTCCTGAATCAGATAGCGCCATGTGAACAGCGGAACCGGTCTTTATGAAGAGCATTTTGCATGGTAGAGGATTGAAAAGGACTGTGAATTTGGACTGTGATTGAGACTGACTGAAATCATCTGCGCATGCGTACATAAATATTTCCAGGACTACAATTCATTACAATCAGTGGTTATAATTCATCCAACACCGCGGAAAAATATCTGCGCATGCGCCACCCTTACTGAAATTTGCCTTGCGAACGTGGTGTCAAGAATCATCCAGTTCCGTGTGAACACTTTTCTTCTTGTAATTAATCCAGTTCGTGTGAACATGTAGAGCTGGACAAATTTGAGTACGAATTCATCCTGCCCCGTTTGAACTTACTGCAGTATGAGATTTAAATATCACGAGGGAGGTCACAAGCTAAGACTTAATACGTCTTCCTAAAAAAAACTTATATCATTGGGAAGTCGTTGCTTTATATATTCAAAACATATGAGAACGCGAAACATCGACTTACTGTAGTTGAAAAATAAATATGAACGTTTCCTCTCGACGTCGAGTTTAGACAATTTCCTCTTGATCAAGTTTTTTCTCTCTACAAACTAGCTTTCCCTATCGAATTTTGAATTTGTTTTGATATTGTTAGATTTTCGTTTTAGGGATTTGATTGAGTTTTGCTTTTTAGATGCGTGCCTCTGTAAGGGGTCTGTCCATTGGTCGATTGGTCATTCTCGGTCCCCACCACTGAGCTATAATATTACTGGAGGAGGTGCTCCTATCTCTCGTCAGTCAAAAAAGTGTCCGCAAAAACATGGCGGATTTTCACGTTTGCTGACGCCATATGGTTCCTCCGGCTCATGGCATTTACCACTGACCAACCGCGATCCTAAGCATCCGACAAAGACCTTCGCCCCCCTGTTTTTGCACAAATATTTTATGTTTTCAAGACAAAATCATGCCGTTTTTCTCTGCCTGTGGATGCAAAAATTCGCTGTAAAGACTTTAAAAGGAAGAATATTTCTTCTGAAAGGTAAGATTAGTGAAAATTTTAAGTTTTTACCTTTTATTCGACTAATTCTCGATTGGCAAAGTCAGGGGCCGATATGCGTACTATATTAAAAATCGAGGTATAAATATGTATTTGTCAAACACTTATATTTTATATTTACACCAATATTTCTGGAGCAGACATAAATAAACGTTGTACATGGTTATTTATACATTGTGTACATACATTTTGTTTCTAGTTTCAGCCACTGACTTTTGTTTTTAGTGCCAGTTTTTAGTGACTTTTGTTTTTAGTGCCATTTATTAGTTTAAATAGCAGCTCATGCAATCTGTACTGTAGTTTGCTTTGTTTAATAAAGAGCAGTTAGCACTAGATTGTATACAGTATAAACAAGCTGTATTGTATCCTTCACAAATATTACAAACTGCTAGTCCTGCTACTTGCTAGGTTTTGTATCAGCATTTACCAATTGGCTGTGTAGTTAGGCTTTTCTTGTGGGGTTGTGCACTACATTTCAGTCAGCATCGAGCTATCATCGAGACATCAACTTGTGCATACCCAAATTTGCATGATTTATACTTATATTATTCTTGCATTGGCATTACCTTGAATGCTAGTATGCCGGGTCAACCTCTATGCCTCATAAAAATCTCCAAACAAAAAACCTCCTTCACTCAGAAAATACCTCTTTCATGGGAGTCTTGATTTATGTTTAGACAAAGCCATATTTATTTAGGTCACTTAGAGGCTAACCCATTGAGTCACATTGCACCCTACTTTATTAACACCAGATAATTTTACTCATCAACTGGGGAGAGCGATGGCGTTTAACTCATTAAGTGCCAGCGCTCTCCCCTTGACGAGTAAAATCGTCTGGCGTTAGACAGAGTAAAATACGAAAGAGGGTCGCATCAGGGTGCAATGCGACTCAATGGGTTATTCAGATTTATACAAGATTAGTGGTGCACCAGAGCTAACAGTTCCAATCCAGCCACAGCTGTAACTTGCAAAGTAGGGGTGGTGGTCTGAGCTAACTGGCCAGAACCTACAGTATGCACCCATTGCAATTAATTTTGAAATGTACAGTTTCACACCATAGAACAAAACAATCATAAACAAAGTAACTTTATTTCTCATTTCTATTACAGGCATCAAAGTGATATACAAGAACTGAAGCAAAAATGTTCTTGCTGTAACAGATGTATTGTATCATGATAGTTAACATTGATGTGTATGATCTTATTTGGGTGTAACAATGTGTAGTAATACAGTATCTGTAGTAGTAATCTGTTATCGCTACCAAAAGAAAATTGAAAAGAGATAAACATGCCAGACAGCCAAAGTGATGTCACAGCTCATCAGCTCATGGGACTACAAAGTGATAATTATACTAGAATAACTTGATTATACAGTTAGTTCAAAATGATTGGGTCATTCAAGAAAATATCCACACCCCTAATGGAAGAGATGGGAGGTTCAGCTTCCTCCCACTTTTGGATACCCTTAGCTAATACTTTTACTATTATCTGCAGTTGAGTTCTGCCCACTTCAGACAGCACCATTTCCTTCTGTGGGGTTAGTGTTTATCTTTTCTGGAATGAATCATTGGTGATTGGTAGTTAATAATTATTCATTGAAGAATTTAAATTAAAATAATACAATTTCAACTGCATCATTGTGGTAGATAATTCTGGAATAAACAAGAATAGATTATATAGGTTATTCTAAAAGAGAAAAAGCATGAGAAATCATATCAAGGGAAAATGAGGAATACAAAAGAAATATACTAGGTTTTCAGACGATGCTCGAACTTAATTTGTTGGCAAGTCGAGTGACCCCCAAGTTACGGAAACCATAATCCTATGTGTATGTACACCAAAACCTAAAAAATATGAACTAATATAAAGGCCCCAAGCTCTTCGGCTGAAATGTCGAGGTTAATATTTGTCTTAGGTTTAGCTACAGTTGCATCATCCTACACTAACTAGTTCGAACCCCCACCCAAGAACTACAATCATAGTGATTCAAAACTCCTTAAGGTACTCCGACAGCAGAATGAGCTTCCTTGAGTACCTCTAGCTTTTGCATATAAATTAGTACAAAATATAAAATACTATAAATTCTGAAATCTGCTGTGTTGGTGTGATGTACTCAGGTTTGTGTGATGTTTAAACTCTGAGTGTATATCCACACCGAGCAGGCTTGAAAAATATGCCTGGCCCATCATATTCACCTGAAAATATCCCACCGTGGCCAGGCATATTTTTCAAGCCTGCTCGGTGTGGATATACACTCAGAGTAACATCACACAAACAACTATAAATTCTCTTTGTTATTCCCTCAAAATATTGTGGTACTGCTCACATTATACTGTACTTTCATGTCATAAAATCAGTCCCCAGGGTCAAATTAAGATAATTTGATGTTTGTAAAATGCACAGTTTCTTGCCACCTACAGAAAATTATAAATTTTCAAAATAGTATCATGAAATACAAACTGCAGGCTTATTCAAAACATAAAATAATGCAACAAATAGAGCATGTAAACAATAGATCAAAATACCATTTTGCTCACGATTTAAATGAAACGAAAGTTTATTACTTTGTACAACAAGGCTTTAGAGACCTTTACATACTTGTAGCTAAAATATAATACATTGTACCACAGTTAAACCCAACAATTTTTGTAGAGAATTTGCTCGAGTGTGACTCAGTGTGTGAAGTTATGAACTGAGAAATATTATACCTGTAGTTGCGGCTTCGAATATCGTTTTTTGCGGATGTATTTCGAGGTTTTCTGTCTTTTGAGGACGAGAATACAATGTGTACGACTTGCACACATTTGAACCAGTGGTCAAAGGTACAAAAAATATGAAAAAATCAAAAACTACGAGAATATACTGCAAATACTTCAACAAGCAAAAATATTTTAATAAGAACCAGGGGGGTGTGAAAGTCGTAGCAGGCTCAAAATTGAGCCTGGTCAGTGGTAATTACCATGAGCCGGAGGAACCATATGGCGTCATTCTGGCGTCAGCAAAGGCCGAAATCCGCCATGTTTTTGCGGACACTTTTTGATGCCGAGCACGTCCTCCAGTAATATAGTATAGCTCAGTGGTCCCCACTGTGGCCTAATATATGATGAACATTTGGGTTAATGCTTGTGGGACAAAATTGTATAACTGAGCATATGCAATTTATTTTAGGTCAATATACTGTAGCACGCGTCATTAGTGTTGAGAGTTGTTGAGTACGTGTTTATAGCCTAAGAAAGCAAGCAGGTTCTTGTTTTTCAATTCAAAAGTCCAAAGACTTATTCGCAGCTGGAGATAATTCTGATTTTTCACTTTCTAGGTATTTATTCGCGAACTTGTTTCAAACGCATCAGATGCAATGGAGAAACTAAGACACTTATTCCTAACTGGGGCAGAGATGACAGAGAAAGAACAATCATTAGAGATTCATTTAGCTACAAATGAAGAAACTGGGACATTTATTTTACAAGATCATGGCACTGGAATGACAAAAGAAGAATTGATTGAAAATCTGGGTACAATTGCACGTTCTGGTTCTAAAGCTTTTGTTCAAAGACTTCAAGAAGGTGCAGCAAGCAGTGCTGAGAATATTATTGGTCAATTTGGTGTTGGATTTTATTCTGCTTTCATGGTCGGCACTAAAGTTGATGTTTTTACAAAGTCTTATTTGCCAGACAGTAAAGGATATTTATGGTCATCTGATGGGTGAGTTATAGTAACAATTTAGTCCAGAGAGATCAGATATAGTCAGATAACGCGACCAAATGGAAACATTCCGTCTATTTTTCCGTGTCATGAATAGTGTGCTGCTTCACTCCAGTCGTTGGGAATTTTAAACAGTAAAGCCTGGTTCACATAAAATCGATAAGCAGTCGCAGACAGTCTGAGAACGATCGGCGACGGATCGGGAAAGTTGAATTTGGTTCAACTTTCCCAATCGACGCAGACTGTCGCAGACATCTGCGACTGCTTAACGATTTTATGTGAACCAGGCTTTTCCCGATCCGTCGCCGATCGTTCATATAAAAATTTGGCACATGTCTGCGACTGTCTGCGACTGCTTAACAATTTTATGTGAACCAGGCTTAACTAGTTCACTATATACTTTGTCAGTAAAGCTTTTGCAGTTTACGTACAAATGCAGGCTGGATTTGTAATATAGAAATAATAGAATGTCTTGCTGCAAGAAATTTTATAAGGACATTAATTATATATCGTTTCATCTGCGGTCTGGTTTAGTTGATAGAGTTGTTATATATGCGGTGTGAGAGAGATACAGCTACTTGAAGAATATGAGCAGAACGTCGACGTTACGAGTGCGAAGGCCCCGGGAAATTCGTAGCGAGTACTAACTCTCGCGACGAGCGCTTTCGTTTCTGTTTATATATTTTAAGGTAGGTGTATCTCTCTCATATCGCAGCTGCATGTGTTATCAGCTCTACGTACACTGGCATCCACCGTTCTGTTATGTATGAGTACGGAGATTAACCCCCTAGCTATATTGTACGACCAGGGCTGCAAAATTACCACTAAAAAAGGAATTAATTCCAATTACAATTACTTGCTTTAAAATGTAATAAATTCCTGATTACAATTACTTGTTTTAAAATGTAATTAAGTACAAGGAAAAAATTACTACGGAAAAAAGGAATTAATTACAAATTCCTTTACCGGCAGATTGTTACTATATACTGTATATTATAAAACAATATCTTAAACAGTAGTTCTAAATAAAAATGGTATAAACTATGAAATTTGCAAGAATTTATCAAGATGATATTTCAATATATTAAAACATTTGACATACAAATCGAAGCATGTAAACTTAAAACTTTATTTGCCAATATTTGGCGCTCTGAGCCTCGGAACAAATTGTGGTTCCACTTTCGCAATAAATAGTACTTCATGTAGGCTATCATGTCATGTGATCTCGTTGAAAATTATTTCAGCCATTTTTCTGAATTTTTGTCGTAACGTTGTATTTTTATTTCTTATTTTTAACAGAATAAGGAAAGGAATTTTCAATTTGCTCCTTGGAAAAGGAACACGTTCCTTGCTTTTGTAATTAATTACGTTTTTCGTTACATTTCTAAAAACGTAATTAATTACAGGTTCAAATTACTTCAAATGTAACGAGTACACAGTAACGCGTTACAATTTTAACGAGTATTTACAGCCCTGTGTACGACTGCTACGACTTGAGTAAAAAGTACTGGGAATTACATGTAAAAAGTACAATTAAAAATACTTGAAGTAGAAGTAAAAAGTAAAAGTACTAATGTCTGTAGCTTGAAAAATGTATGTGTATTCGCTGCACCATGAAAATAACGAAGTGTAACGTTATTTCATAATATGACTTCGTTCCAAGTGAAAAGGACTCTGACAAAAATTTACTTCGTTACATGCCCACGAAGTACATTCGTTACTTGTCGTCACTGATCGTACAGCGTTATTTATAAAGTGACAAAAGTGTTGTCATATCGCAACTGTGTAGCCAGTAAAACCTACGCCTAAAGGTATCGTTGTTGCGCGCGTCCACTTTGCGACACGAACACCAAAGATAAGCGTGAAGGATATAGCCTTTTCCCAGATATTGACTGTAAATTAAGTCCACAATTTTTTGTGTTTTAATTGAACCAGATCTGGAAGTTATGAAGTCGCTGAAGCCGATGGCGTCGCGAGGGGGACAAAAATTATTGTTCATTTGAAAAATGATTGCAGAAGATTTTGTTTGAAAACAGAAGTAGAAGGTAGAATATGAATGGTTATGATATCAAATGTATTATTTAAACATTTGTACTAATTAAGTGCATCATTGCACTTATTGATAAATTGAGCTTTTACAGCTTATACAGATCTGTACAAGCAGAGCAGACAAACTATTAATATAATTAGTTAAATAAATTAAACGCTGTACTATACCTACACACCGGTTTATGTTTGTATTGTTTTTTATTTTTATAGGGATTATCAAAAAGTACAGCAACTTTGTGGGATTTCCAATATTTCTTAATGGTGTTTGTATTAATACTGTTGAGGTAAAGAGTTATGAAGTATCTCAAAATATTGGTCTGATGTGCTACTTCACTTGATCGTGGTTTTTGTTTTAATCCCACACGTAATCATTAGTGCAGGAAATTAATGCCACATTAAACAAATTGGTGAATGGTTCTTTACCAGGCAAAGCGGTGTAAAATGGATTCCAATTTCAGACTATACCGATAAACCGCCCCAAGTTCTAAATGTATCTCTGTACATGCATCTATTTGTTGTTTCAGCCTTTGTGGACTCTTGATCCAAAACAAGTCACTGAGGAACAGCACGAGGTATGTCTAGTTTACCATTATTAACTATATGGTTTAATCAATACTGCCACCTGTGCATAAAGCTGCAAACATTACATACTAAGGGATTTTTTACCAATTTAAATATCCCAGAATTCTGCACTGACGAAAAACGTTTGCTTTCTGATATATTTTCACCTGTCTTGGTTCGTTTTAACTCCCGATTTTGATTGTTCCATTTGCCTCTTGATCATTCTCAACGGCCAGTTAATAATAGTTTATACCTGCAAAATTCACTAGTTGTATTTTCAGTTCTAAAATGTTGTATTTCGGCTGATGAGAAAGATCGTGATTCAATCTTTACGACCGTTACGACCACATGGAAACCTGGATTACTGTATAGCAACAGCTACAGTAGCTCATTGGAAAAAGTTTGCGTTGCCTTAGCAACACGCATAGCAGACCGCATTTTGAACCTAGAACTTGGTGTCTAGAACCTATTTTAAACGAACAGCAAACGATCCCCAAGTCATCCCTAGTCCCAAGCTCGGGCGGCCCCACTGTGAGGGCCGCCAGAGCTTGGGCCTGGGGACGAGGATGTCCCCAAGTGTTTTACATCGTTTGAGACTGCGTTCAGGCTACAAGCGTGTCCGTTTAATGTAAATTTGACTGTATTTTATTTTGACCTTACTTGTTTCAGGAATTTTACCGGTTTATTTCAAACGCATTCGACAAACCTCGATATCATTTGCATTTCAAAGCGGATGCACCATTAAACATCCGAAGTATATTCTATATTCCTGAACGTGTGCCAGAGTTGTACGGTGTTGGTCGTATGGAGACCGGAGTAAGTTTGTTTAGTCGTCGAGTGGTCATTCAGACAAAATCTGATAAACTATTACCTGAATGGTTGAGATTTGTTCGTGGTGTTGTTGACAGCGAAGACATTCCGCTGAATCTAAGCAGAGAGATGCTGCAAGACAGCGCTTTAATTATGAGATTAAAAGATGTTCTTACCAGACGGTTAATTAAGTTCCTTCATGAGCAAGCTCGCAAGGATAGGGTAAAATATGAAGAGTTTTTCCGAGAATACGGCATATTTCTACGAGAGGGAGTTGTGGTGACGAATGATGAACATTTGAAAGAAGATATTGCGAAATTGTTACGTTTTGAATCATCCAATGAGAAGGCGGGAGATCTAATATCCTTAGAATATTACGTATCTCGGATGAAACCGACTCAGAAGTCAATTTATTATATTTGTGCACCAAGGTATGTATTCTGGTCAGCCTAGCCCTAGGCCCTCTCTCCCGCGTTGCCTGCTTGAATAGTAGGGGTACGAAAGGGTACATGTGGTAAGAGAGGGGTGGCTGTGGAGGGACGGCGCGGTGGCGCACAACTTACATCATACCTAGATATACGAGTTTTGTTTGTTCGTTGGTGCAAGCTGCAGAACGGCTAGGGATTAGGCTTAATTTTATATTTTGTTATTAATATCAAACACCGCTAGACAGCGTTCTAATATAGGTGGGTGCCACTAAGTGACTCAACCCGCATATAGAGTAAAAGTTGTTAATCCTTTTCAATTACCGTATAAATGTCCTGCATTTGGTGGCAAGTAAATTAAATACAGACGTTGACCATCATCAGAAAATTGAGGGATTCAACTGCCTTGAAAAATACAAGTAAAACGTCACATTTGGAGCGAAGGCCTTCGTTTGGAAGTCACGAAGTTTTCTGTTGTTTTTGTCACTATATACCTACGTTGACACAGACCGAGTTGACCATCATCTCCTGCCCATTTGATGAACTCATTGTCAATGGTCATCAAGATCAAGTTCTACACACTTGACACTTCATTATGAACAATGTGGAGTATACGTTTATGCAATTTATGCAGTTTAAAACAACATATCCTTGAAACAATTTTTACAATACTCCGCTTAGATGCATCATCGTATACTATAACATTCAGTATATTTGTGTTCATTATCCATTTATCCAGTTTTTACAATACTCCGCTTAGATGCATCATCGTATACTATAACATTCAGTATATTTGTGTTCATTATCCATTTATCCAGTTGCTTATAATATTTTCTCTTTCTTGAATCGCACTTTTGTCACGTCATGGTCTATTTTATCACATTTCTTACCCCTTCTCATTGAACAGAATCAATAACTATTAATTTAACAACAATTTGATTTATGTAGTCGTGAACTTGCTGAGTCATCGCCTTACTTTGAAGCCTTGAAGAAAAATGACGTTGAGGTGGGATGTCCGGATGATTTGCCAAAATATAGCATTACATTAATTTAAGCAAACACTCATTCTCATTTGATATGTTTGATTTCCACACGGGTAATTTACCAACTATTATTTGCAATATCTATTACTTGTAATGAGAAAAATAAAATATTTTATGCACTATTTAAAACATGAGCAGCAGTGTTTTATCAGATATAAAGATACGAGGCGAAACCGAGTATCTTTAGGTCTGATAAAACACGCACTGCGAATGTTTTAAATTGCTTCAAAAACGATCGGTCTATTAAGTTCATTGGCGAAGTAATTTTCAAAAAATACGTTGTGTAAGTCGAGAAAATCAAAGTTAAAGTTTATCTGAATCAAGGGAAATCTCTATTACATATAAAGACACGTACGACACGTTTATTATTTTTCTTTGTGTTTTTGAAGTTAAAGTTAAAATACGAGTAACCTATCTTTATGGGAATACAATGGCGAGCGAGCTATTGTTAAATACCCATAAAGATCAGTTGCGATATTTTAACGAACTTGGAAAATGAATTTATTTGTTAACTTTATTAGTATTCTCTGCCCATGCATGGGGACAATCTCACGCTTCATTAACATGCATTTACAGTGTAAATCTAGTGATGCGTACGTTTTGATTCTAATAAATCGTCCTACTTCTGAATTAGTATTCATAACTTTCATAAACATTCCTCTAAAGATCCGTTTACACTTGCGATTTCTAGTGCGATTTTCTTCTGATGGATGTGAACGAGTGGATGAGTTATGAATGTTGAGATGAAGGAACACATACTCACAACATTCATTACTCATCTACTCGTTCACATACATCAGAAGAAGAAAATCGCATTAGAAAACGCAGCGAAAATTGCAAGCGTAAACCTTTTAACATGACTTTCTGATCTTTACTGCGATTTACAAGTGTGCACATGTGACCTAAATGGCTAAATACCGCGTCGTGATTTGTTTGTGGCCTTATTAATTATTTATGAATTTTACTATGTATCTTAACTTTATATTGGCCAGGTTTTATTCACTTATGACGACAATGATGAAATGGTTTTACATCAATTAAGAATATTTGATGGTAGAACTGTGACGTCAGCAGAAACATATTTGTCAACCAGTCAAGACACAGATGATGCCAGCGATGATTCCACAGGTATGATATGGTACATGTCTTAGATTAAGCATGGATGTGATAACGTGGGATGATATTGTATTGTGCAGTACAATATATGTGGTATATGGGTACATATCTGGATTTTGGACATCTCACTTGATATAACGAATTGTAGAAGGGTTTTGTTGATGGAAATTTCGAGTGTGAGTTTTATACATTTATTAAACCTAACCAGGAGCAGTAGCGAAAAATGCAATCAAAGGCCATTAGGCCCTCTGGCAGGAATCTGTGGCCTTGCGATTCTGGTGCAGCGCTCTAACCAACTGAGCTACAGATACCAGTTGTCCATAATAACTAAATGTACAAAAAAATCACACTCGAAATTTCCAACTACAAAACCCTTCTAAAATGCATGGTATGGTATTGTATGGTGTGCTGAGCCGTGCTGTTGGTGTGCTATACATGGTATCGTAGCAATTGAATGGTTTGCCGTGATATGGAATGGTATATACAAGACCGTCGAAAGTAAATCAATATTTGGGGGGGGGCCTCGAACCCCCACCGGCCGACGGCCTTGATATAGCATGGTATGATCCATACTCACACTGGCAAAGTATAACATTTGATAACTATTTTAGAGGGTGAAAGTTTATCAAAAGAAAAGTCTGAAGAACTTGCTAAATGGCTGGAGAATTTACTCGGAAAACAAAAAGTCGCAGGTGTCAAGGTATTGGCATCCACGGATAATAAATTTATCCTGGACAAAAACAAAATAGCCAACAGTACAATGTGTAATTGCCGGAAAATTCTTGAGTCTCTGATGGGCCTTAGAGTACTAACTATCAGAACTCAGTTGTTAGGAGGCAGGAGGTTGTAAAATTTTCCTGAATACATGATACCAATTTGTACCAGTTATATACCAATAAAAACCAAGCAATCAAATCAAATTCAAGCATTTATACAAATGTTTTCTTACATCCTTTACAAGCAGACAATTTCGCAAAAGATGAAACACATTTTACAAGTTTACAAGATGATAATATTTGGAGTGTGTTTCATCTTATAATCTCAAACTTGTAAATAATTCATGAGATATTAGCCAACCATATTGCTTTATTTTGCTCACGTGATAATACTGGATACTGGTGAAGATTAAAATTAATTCAGTCCTTAGACTGGATCAAAATTAATTCACCTAACTTTAAGTGGTGATTTATTCGTATGAGATGTCATTTCAAATCCTCCAATTCGGACTGGACTAGATTTCAAGTCCTCGTATTTTGACACAGACCTCGGCTTCGCCTCACACTTGATCAAATTGCGCGGGCTTGAAGTCTAGTCCAGTCCTCATGGTCGGATTTGAAATATTACATCTCTCACATGCAATTACTGTTTCATTGAATATTTCAGGTGTCTCATCGTTTAACAAGTCATCCTGTGATGATCACAGTAGCAGATATGGCGGCTGCTAGACGATGGTTAAAGATGATTAAGTCAGCCCCTCATGCTGAACAGTTGGGAAATATGAAATATGATGTACTACAGCCTACAATGGAGATTAATCCAAGGTTCGTGTCATTTTTTTTAAACTTGTCGTGTAATGTTTGATTCTCGCCAGCCGGAAAGTGGAAGCATGTGATACGATGCTGCTCCAAGTGTCAAAATTTTATGGTTGTAATTTTAAGCGGGGTCGTCGGGGGAGGGGGCGCCCACACTCGCACAAATTTCCTTACCCATGAGGATTTCGTTTCATACTTTATTTCTTTCTTGTACAGGCAATTACAATCAACTTATATTATTCTTAACAATTTGCTCCCGACGGCACTGAAAATTTACACCCGAGTGCTTTCTGATACGAACACCGCGGCTGGCACCCCTAATTTGTTGCAATATAAAATCTAAGAAGTTCAACAGCTGATATGTAGTCGTATTAGGAGCGATTTCACCAATCACGTTTAGCAAAATTCTTCCCACTCGTGCGGGCTCGTATTGTCAGCGGATATCTTACAGAAAGTGGCCAGTTTTGTGCAAAATGCAAAACTTTCAATTTTTCACCGCAAGTTCGCTGAGAAAAATTTGGGAGAAAATTTGCTGAATATTACCAGCGTGAATATTTTTCTTGGCTTTTTACATTTAGGCCTAAATCTGCCGACCTTTTGTTATAATTGTAAATATCTAATTATCATTCTTTATAGTAATGACGTCATAAGGAAACTTCACACAATAATGGACTCAGACCCACAAATTGCAAAACTTGTTGCTGAACAGGTAACTTAATTAATAACTTCTCTTTCATTATTTTGATCAATATTGTATCTATGGAAGCTTCACGATAAGTTTGGTTGACATGTACACGGTAGAGCTAGTTCTATAAGTTGTTTTAAGGAGTCGTCAGAGCATATATAGCCTATCAAATGGAAGATGACTGTGAAACTCATTAGAATAATATAACTCACTATCTATGTTAGTCAACGTTTATTCATAAATATGGTCCTTCACCGTCACGTGTGTATTGTATTTTTGCCAAATCCACCAGTATAGCAATTTCCAATTTACCCTATCATTGTAATGAATTACACAACCATCTTCCCTTCGATAAGCTATGGTCAGAGCATTAAGCGCAGTCGTCAGATGGTATTTCTAATGGCGCGAGAGCAAGCGCCTTTCACCTCTGAGATCGTGGGTTCAATTCTCGCTGTATACTCGTGTGAAAAGAGTCGCTGGTTTTCTCCGAGTGCTCCGGTTTCCCATGGGGAGAGTTGACAGGGTGGGTTAGGATAAACACAGTTAAGAAAGTAATATCACAATTGTTGTATTAAGATAAAATAGTCTATAGCTAGGTATGTATTTAAGTAAGCGTATAATACTTGTTGTAAAGCGCATTTGGTCCATAGATATCTTATATACACTAGATAGCGCATCTCTTTTAGTAAAATTGAAGCCGAGAATATTCCAGCGGTTACCCCATTTGAATAGATGGCGGCCATGTTGGTCATTCCCACTCGCTAATAAACGCTTAAAAACAGCAATAACTTTCATCATTTGAATACTTTAATTAAAAATGTATTTGGAATAGAGTTAACTTAATATTCAAGTTCCCTGTTTAAGAAATAGGAAATATACGAATCATTTCTTCAATTTTTGAATTGCAGAATAATTAGATGCACTATCTAGTGTATATAAGATATCTATGATTTGGTCATAGGAAATATACGAATCTTCTCTCATTTCATGGGAACGACCTGAGACTGCAATCACGGCTTCAATTTTTGAATTGCAGAATAATTAGACGCACTATCGAGTGTATATAAGATATCTATGATTTGGTCATAGGAAATATCACGAATCTTCTCTCATTTCATGGGAACGACCTGAGACTGCAATCACGGCTTCAATTTTTGAATTGCAGAATAATTAGATGCACTATCTAGTGTATATAAGATATCTATGATTTGGTCATAGGAAATATCACGAATCTTCTCTCATTTCATGGGAACGACCTGAGACTGCAATCACGGCTTCAATTTTTGAATTGCAGAATAATTAGATGCACTATCTAGTGTATATAAGATATCTATGATTTGGTCATAGGAAATATACGAATCTTCTCTCATTTCATGGGAACGACCTGAGACTGCAATCACGGCTTCAATTTTTGAATTGCAGAATAATTAGACGCACTATCGAGTGTATATAAGATATCTATGATTTGGTCATAGGAAATATCACGAACCTTCTCTCATTTCATGGGAACGACCTGAGACTGCAATCACGGCTTCAATTTTTGAATTGCAGAATAATTAGATGCACTATCTAGTGTATATAAGATATATATGGTTTGGTCATATCCACATGTAAATTTGCACTATA
This sequence comes from Paramuricea clavata, assembly GCA_902702795.2. Classification (NCBI taxonomy): domain Eukaryota; kingdom Metazoa; phylum Cnidaria; class Anthozoa; order Malacalcyonacea; family Plexauridae; genus Paramuricea; species Paramuricea clavata. The sequence goes on along the minus strand of CACRXK020000994.1, from coordinate 23,433 downwards.
GAAATGTTAATCTTAATTGAAATTCCTGTAAAACTATGGGACAACGAGAAGCAAATAGTGGGAATTTCGTGAAAACTAAATTTTGCGCGTGCGCAAATCCCAACGCTGTTCACAGCAGTTAATGAATTAGTTGCATAGCAACGGCACAAGAACGGCATATTCGAGCAGAAATGCAAACCCGAAAATAGTGAGATCGTGATACTGTTTGTAGAAATATTTCGAGAATTTTTTGCAATCTTACCTTGCGTTTTGTTTACACAATCCAGTTTATTAATTTTTTCTATTTTACTTTAGCTATCGCGTGAATATTAAGATTTGCAATACCACCAAGATACATTTTCACTTTCTGAGAAATGTTCGTTGAGTTCTTTTTAGTTTTACTTTGAAGTTAGCTTTATTATTCGGGTTGAATGATTGTCATAATGCATTTTCCCTCAATTCTGTTTCCTGTTTCACACGTGTTTCTTTTTTACGAGAGAAAATAGAGAAGACACAAAGTGCGTGTGATCGCAGTTGGTCAATCTTTATTGTGACGTCAAAAAATTGCATTAGTTACGAAACAAAGAACGATGAGCAATCAATTAGCGCTTGCTCGTGTGACGTCAACTAATTTTGCTGCCAGGCCTCTTCACAAGTAGCGCAAGAATTCCAAAAGCGAGTAGTATGATTTTCCTGGCCGACTTTGAGTTTTTAAACGCTCAAAAATACACTAATTTACTACAGTATTTAAGTTACTATTTTGCTAACTTTAACTCAAACGCGGCTTCAAAAACCGCACTACTCGCTTAAATGTGTTGGATACACTTGGATTAGTGGCGCGCTGAGGTTTGGCCAGAAGTTACGGTTACCACTGAGTAATTTTAAAAAATACAAAACAATGGACAATCCGAAAATACTTAACATTTTTAATTCGACGTTTCGACTATCTTGCAGTCATCACTATAGATACACTTGTTTGCGAACTTTCTAAAATTTAAAAAAAATTGCATATTTTAAAAATTTCCAAATTAACTGCTGTAAAGTCAACATATAGTCTTGTTCACCAATGTTTAAACTAGACAATGCCATGCAGTTGGCAGCTTGTAACAAAAATGCCACAAGACTATGTGTATATTCGTCTTACAAAGCGTAATTAGATCGTGTTTGCACTTCCATGAAACAAGAGAAGCAGGAATTGTCAAATTGATTCTTAACCTGCTAACCTATATTTTTCCACTGACAATTGCTCCAGTTATCTTTTTATTCTTCTCTTCTAGCTGTATGACAACGCATTGATATCTGCTGGTCTGGTTGATGATCCTCGTCCTATGGTCGCAAGATTGAACTCCTTGTTAGAAAAAGTTTTAGATATTAACTAACACACACTTGCTATCATAAATGAAGCAAGACTCGTAGAAACTGGCCTATGACCAGTTCCGCTTCATTATATATCATATTTCTTAAGACTGAGGTGTAGGAGTCTAAAATGAGGGAACATTGCAACACAAAGTACACTTTGAAGAAAACATACTTCCACCTGCCGATCCTCCATTACTACATTTGGAGATTATTTCCCGAAAGAACATTTCCAACCCTCTCTCTTGTCTGGGGATGTAGAAATCAATACGAAGACTGGTTTGACTTTTCCGAGAAATAGAAATTTTATAATCAACTGTAATTGAAGATTTAAAGTGGAATGATAAAAGTAAAGTTTTAAACTATAAGGTTACCTCTGCGAAACTACAGATCTGCACCCCACAATATTGACTGAAAATTTTAATTTATAAATCGTAACGTTTTCTACCAGTCAACTGGCAATTTTAGATGCCTTGAAAGTGTGACGACGTTTGTCATTTGCCAAGTCCGCGAGTGGGGTTTTGTGAGACGTGGAAGCATCATATTCATTTCAATGCGTGGAAGACATTTCGACCACGAGGGAGGGTAATGCGAAACTGCTCGCAGGGGGAGGGGAGGTTGCGGATGTTACGATCAGGTGTTTTGTACTCTCCTCCGCAGAGGTTGACATGGGGAGTGAGCGCAGCAGAAGACGTGCAGACCCAGAACACACGCTTTGATTATGGTCATTATATTGACCGATTCGAAAACTAGTTACCATGCACAAGTTTGCATTATTTTATATTTTATGCATTACCACCAGGCTAATAAACATTTTTTAAGTAGATACTGCTATTTAAGGCAAAGTGTAAGAGTTTCAGATTGAAAACAATTCATGCAAGCAAAATTATAGCCTTTGAAATGTGCAAAAAATGCACCAAAACGTTTAACATTTAGTTTCTCAAATAGAATACAAGGAATTTATATTTACACTATGTAGAACTGTTAGTCTTGATGCCAATGATTCTGTGATTACCTTGGTTGAAATAATTTCGGAAGAACAAATGACACTGAACTATTTTTCGAATCGGTGTATAAACCCGTTACCTATCGCAGCAAAAATGTATACTTATAATGAAAGATAGTGGAGTTCACAACCTCGTCCCCATGCAGGGCCTCTTTGTGGTAGGTGCAGTGAAAGTTGTTTTGCCAGAAACTGGTAGGCCTAGGTTCATTACCTCTACCGAGTTAACGGTTTGTTCCATGTTGTCATTCAGTAGGTCAACTGCAAGAGAGTTGGGAAATATAGAAACATTTATGACTATCTGACAAAACACAATGTCTGACAAAACTAATTCATTATGATTCCATGCATGTTATTGTTGCAGGCTGGGATTTCTAGTATTATATGCAATATCGGTTAACTCACTGATGTATACAGAAAAATAAGTCGCCAACTTCGCGCGATTTTTAGCAAAAAGAGATTCTATTTTTCCAACATGGGCTGTGTAGCCGCTAAATAAGAGCCCAACCCCCGACCCTACTGGCTTTCTAGTAAAGCCTGTTCTGAACGTCGCATTTTACATGCGCCGAACTGCCTCGTACCCAGGCCTTTTGGTTTGTTACGTCATTAAGGCACGTGGGACGGCACGCGAGAGAGAAAAACGGGAAAATTCGAAATCGATCAAATTAATCCACGCGGCCCACGCAAAGGTCGCGCAAGCCATAGAACAACACAAGTAGGTTTAACCCTCCATCCAGCGTTCAAAGGGATAACGACGAAAGAGAACTGTTGTGCATGGTTGTGAGTACGACCATCCGAGTCAACGCCAGCATGACTGTCTCATGTTATCGGAACAAGAGAGATGGCAACCGTATGGTTTGGAAGCCAAAGAGCGAGTTAGCAAAAAAGCCATGGTATGGAATAAGTTTGTTGAGGTGACCAGAGTTTTTGAGCTTCAGTGGGATGAATACGTGTTTGAATATTGGAATCATTTCAGGAGGGACCCTATGTATGTTAAATCAATTATGAGTGTGGGGAACAGTGAAATGTTGAGTATTTTAGACCAACTTTCTAACTGGAAAGAGGATTGTCGTCATGACCCGCTTAGCCTGGGGCTACGGTCCTTTTTCGATGCCCCCTAGCTTTAAGTATACTGTGAATGCGACAGGCGAGCAACTTAGAAGTCATGAACAGGATCATTATAAGGCATATGTGGAATATTTGAGAAGTAAACTTTGAGATTGAATGATTCAGTGTAAATATGTTAATAAACGAGTTTCGTTTTTATTCTTTTTGTAAATTTGAGGGTTCTTAAAGGAATCGGTGTTTTGTGTTTGTCTTTACTGATGCAGCCATGCAAATCGCAAAGACTTCGACTTTTGCGCAGTCAGTGTTGATAAGCGTTGCTTTCCAAATGGTTCCCGCAGGTTTCTAACCAGATCAGCTGATCAAACAGTTTTTCAACTTTGGGCAATTGAAGCATTTCAAATTTGCGGCCGGAATACGTGGAGACTCGCCAGCAAATCCCTTTCTGTCCGCCTTTGAAGGCAATTGTAGAGTTTGAATCTATCTGTATTTCACGGTAGAAATTCTCTACAATTGCCTGCAAGTCCGAAATTTGAAACTATGCTTTAGTGCCCCGCGGCACTCCAAACGGGAATTTATTCTTTTTCTGGACGAAGTTACACGTTCTTTTGTCTTTCTCGTTGAGCTCGTTCCAGTGTAAGCCATCAAAAAAGAACGACGAGGCCTCAGAGTCTCCGACCTTTATGACTCCCAACTCCTTCTTAAAAATCAGTGCGATTTCGTGTTACGGCTTTATCTCCCTTTTGAGCACGCATCGGAACATTTTAAAAACTTTGGGAAAGATCGTGATGCCGTTGACGAACTTGAGGTGGAGTCCAAGCTTTTGCTTTAAGGCGGGAAATAAATTTTGTTTAAAACATAAGCGAAGCAAGCAAGTCCTGGGCGTCCCGTAGAAACGTCCCTGCGTCCCGTGCGCATGAGCACATGCTCATAATTGCTCATGAGCACATGCTCATCTGCTCATCCTGTATGAGCGTATGAGCACATGCTCATAACTGCTCATGAGCACATGCTCATCTGCTCATGATAAACTGCAATACTGCTCAATAGCAAGGCGTTTCTGCACAGTCAGTGCTATCGGAATGAGCTGTTAATTTTACGGAAAGCGATTTAATCGTGCACGTGGTTAAGTCTACGAAGACACGAAAAGCAATACTGTCAACTAGGTGCACAAGAAATAAACATGTCTCAAACAGATTCAGATAGCCAGGAAAGTGATTTCCAAGAAGATGTCTAGCTCGACAACTTCAACTGATGTGTCCGAAATTTCGATGACGACTGGTAATGAGTCAGAAACTGAAAACGAAATGGATCCTTAGATACCGTTGATAGAAGAAGCAAAGCAAAGAAGTGATATAGCCTTTGAGGAAATGAAAGAAAGCCTTATAAACAGTGGTTTAGATGAGCAATCCGCTAAGGACAAAGCTTTCTCTAATATTCTGCCTAAACTCCGGAAGGAAATGGAAAATTTTGTATGGAGCGTCTCTTGTGATTGATTGATTGATTTGACTTTATTTACGGAGGGTAAACACATGACAGTATCCGCGAGACACTGATAACCTAGTGGCCCTCCAAGCGACTCTTACTGACTTAGCAAAACTTGATCGATGCATACTATAAATATGTAAAGCTAAATCGAGGGTTTCGTTTAATTCTTTTAGTATACTTGGTGGCTCTCAAAACAGCCGTTTTTTGTGTGTCTTGTACGTCTCCCTTACTCTACAAAATCCAACACATATTGTGCGGCTACTGGTTTCTCTTGGCATGCAGTCTTGCTCACTCGGCGGCGATTCCATGGCGCGTGCTGAAACTCTAAAAACAGCTCCAAATCTCGCTCCGCGACAAACGTCATGAAGTCTTCACGGGTGGCTTTATCTTCTCGCTTTCGTCTTCTATATTTACGCATATGTAATGCTTCTTTGTTTTCACCTCCATTACCGCATAAACAAGTGAGCACGAAATATGCAGTGCAATTGCATAATGTATATTAAAAACATTTTAGAACACATGTGCAATACAATTATACGTAATGCTCACTAAATACAATTAAATCGCATACACACAGTTGAACGTGCATACCCACAGTTGAACGTGCATACCCAATAATTTATGCGGGAATAGTTGAACATGCATACTTAATTTAAAATTTTTATCTAGACAAGTCTAGACAAAAATTTCATCACAGCGTGAAAGAGCATCACAAAATTAGTAATATTCCGAAGTTTCGTTGCGAAATGTTGTAAAATGCGGATAATATAGCCCTGCGAAATTAGCAATTTTCAGTCATTTTGTATTGCAAACGGGAAATTGATGCCCCAACACCCGATTGGACTGTCAATTTCCCCCGCGTAATACAAAATGACTGAAAACCGGCAAATTTCGCAAGGCTATTATCCGCATTTTACAACACTTCGCAACGAAACTTTGGAATATTACTAATTTTGTGATGCTCTTTGAAGCTGTGATGAAATTTTTGTCTAGATCAAATTTTAGTTATAAGGGGAAAGGTCCATTGGGCGGGTATTTCCGGTTATGATGTCATTGATGGTATGACGTCATTGGAGGCATCTCTTTGAACGCTGGATGGGGGGTTAAACCTGCTAACACATACCGCCTGGGTACGAGGCAGTGCGTCGAATGCATTCAAAACAATGGATAACGAGGCATTTTAGCTGATTATCTCTTTTTTTAATGCATTCGGCATATATAAAATGCAACATTTAGAACAGGCATAAAACACTAAGTTGGTATATACTACCATGCAACATGGGTGTAGGGGAAATTGCAAAGAAATCATAGTCAATAGAATAAAGTTAGTATCTTAGGAAACTCGATGCAGACATAATAGACTTCATTATCTATGTTTTTGTCTTGGTTCATGAAAAGTTTATACATCGTTACGTGTGACAGAGTGTATTGTCTTTTTGGGAAAGAGGAACCAATTTAACCATTGTGTAATACCACGTATGACTAGTTGATCAAACAACACGTGCTATTGGTGAAAAAACAATGCACACGTGACGATGAACCGACATGTTTGGCATAGACCAAGACAAAAATGTAGATACCTTATTGTATTGACTATGAAGAAATCCATCGCTTTATACCAAATTTTCCCCTTGCATATCATTTGAGTGCGGACAAAGAAATTCAGCTCCGCTGGTCCATGACCAATGATAGATTTCATGTTAACAAAGAATGAAACAAATACGGGAGAACAAAGTTATTCAAGTACACATTGGATATTTTGAGCTAAACCAAAGTCATGGTCATCAGGGTCTTAGCTAGGATTTTAGATCTTGGGCGTGTTTCTAATGACCAGGGCGTGCACATGTCAATTACCTTGAATAGAAAAATCACGGTTCTAGTTACGCTTGCCAACAATAATGCTTGTGGTTGTTCTATGCTTTGCAACCAAATACAAGGCTAGCATACACTCATATTGCGCACGGACATTAAAATATTAAGTTATTTCAGCAACTATTGGGGGGTATTTAAAATTTAACACCATACAGTTCCCATTATCCATCAAAACATTACAACATCACGGATCAGTTTTGCCAATTTCAACAAATACAGTAGATTAATTTTCCAAACTTTCTCACGACGTAAATAGGAAGAAATTATGTCTGTTGTAAGCAGTAACACTATATTTTATGAACCTACACGGCCTTATATAAATAATGAAGCCGCGTTCATTTATCTAGCCGTGTTTTTCCACTTTCGGCCGCGATAACACGGCCAACACGGCCCTCTAGCTAAGACCCTGATGGTCATTCTTGTATATTTATGTGGGAGTGACTATATATTCTACAAGTCTAGAATGTGCAAGCAATATCGCGATATAGTGCCAATATTAATTCTTTGAGAGCATGGTAACAGCCGCACACTCAAATCACAGTCTGTCAAGTACGATGGTCTGGAAGCCCAGCAAACTTCAAAGCCACAAAATAGAAGACCTTTGGCTCTGTTTGATGTTGAATTGTTCCTCACCGTGCACAAATCCTTTGTCTCCATTTCATTCAATGTTACTCATCTCAGCTATCCTTATTTTGGTATATCCCGTAATTATACGGAAATACAATGAAGTCAATCACCGTGACCGTGCAGAAATTAACATAAACGAGATAATACAATGACTTCAGTTCAGCTTCCATACCATCGTATCTTGATAGACTATGGCCATACAACTGAGGCGCGAATTTAGGTTGCCAACAAATGTTGCTGCAAATCTCAGTTCTTACGCTTCATGCAAAAATTTGCTTAAAGTTACAGAGCAAATTGACAATTACATGTATTTGAAGGTTTTCAGAAATTATTAGGCAATATGGCTTTATTTTGACCTTATTTTACGAAAATACAATGAAGCAATGAATTAGACTCATGAAACAATGAATTAGACTCGTCAATGTTGCAATGTTGAGGGCCACCACAGGTTTTTCAGCTTTGCTGTTCTGTGTGGAGGCTGGCTTACACTATCGAAGTTTCTGTGATCACAGTAGGAATTGTGAGAAATGTGCAAGAAATGTTTGAAAAAACTCACTCACTCAGTGTTAAACATCGAGTGAGTTCCCTCAATTATTTCTCACAAATCCTCCAAAACGTCGAGTTTACCTAGAATGCAAAATTCCTACTGTGATCACAGAAACTTTGAAGTGCATACCAGCATTAACCCTCGTAAAATAAAGTTTCCATTCCTTTATCTCAGTGCACCTCATCCTAACCAAAAAGCAGACGAGATACCTGCATCAACTTACAATTCAGACATTCTGACAAACATCTAACCCCAGAAAGAAAATTCACAATACAAACAAAATTTAGTTGTTCAATATTAACAATTTCAATCGTAAACTACAGTACATGATATAATTAAGATTGAATTAAATACAGCAACAAGCCCACTCATTCTAATATTGTAAGCTAGATATAGTATGATTTTTAAGGTGAAAATTACAATCGTTTCATATGACCTGTTGTTGCTGTCGTTCAATATGATTTGATTCTTTGGTTTAGTACAGATGTGAAAATTAAAATGTTATAATAGTTTGTAGTTTATGATTTCGTGTGCAATATAAGAGCAACAATTAAGCCATAGAGGCCGAGAACTTCAGCAAAAATAAGGATAAGAATCATTCCAACAAAGAGACGAGGTTGTTGAGCTGAACCACGAACACCAGCGTCACCAACAATACCAATAGCAAAACCTGCAGCCAGTCCACTCAATCCGACACTTAAGCCAGCTCCTAAATCTAAGAAGCTCCTGCAACACAAATGTATAAAATATTTTAACCTACATGTATGGAACACCATAACTAAAATCATCTGGCCTCAGGGTGCAATTAAAAGCATGTGATTTGTTTTTCTATACAATTGCTTACTACATTTGGTGTGTCAACAATTTTAATGTATAACAATTGAAGAATGCAAACAAATGTTGTCTTCTTCACTACCTTTTGAACAGACAAATGGCCTCCTGTCAAAACTTTTGAAACCCAACATTTGAAATATTCTTGCTTTCAATGAGATCTTAGGGGCACGAAAGTTACAAATCTAGAGGCAGTGGTTAGGGCAAAAATCTCAGGTTACCTCTGACCAACTCTGCAGTCTGGATGAAGAGTTATGGTGTGAATTTCAGGGCAAAGCATGCAAGTTATCAGGGAAAATTGTAGAAATAGCACAGGGTTCGTAGTCTCCAAGACCAAAAAAATTCAAAGACTTTCAAAGATTTTTGCTGTCTATTTTCAAAGACTTTTCAAAGACCTTTGAGAGCAATCAGCTGTCGAAAAATTGCAAGTGTAAGCACCATTTTTACACAATAATAAGTCCTGTCAAATCACATCCTAAAATGTACCTTTTCGTCGATATTTGCGAAAATCTTGCTTCAATCAATCTATTTTATTAGCTAGGAAATCGTATAATCAAATACTCACTAAAAAATTCAAAGACTTTTAAAGATTTTCTTCGCTTTTTCACACAATGCAAAGACTTTTCAAAGACCTTAAAGACCTGCATTCAAATTTAAAGACTTTCAAGGATTTCAAAGACCGCTACAAACCCTGAATAGCATGTTCTGTGTGGTGTACTATATGCAGAACTTTGGGCATTGAGAATAATTTTATTTGCTAACTATAATTATACTTTCATCAACCTTAATTTTATAATTGTACCAAACTTTAAATAATACATACTTGTATAATGTGTAACTTGCATCCACTAGGAAAATAAATCAATAAAAAATCAGGTGAATTTAATAGGCACATTGCAAGAAAAGTAGAATAAAATTTGCTGTTGATATTCAATGAAATGAGGAGTTCAAAGGCAATTCAGCAGCAGGATTTGTCCTTTATAACATATTTTATGACAAATCTGGCTGAATTTTCTTGATTTTTCCTTGAATTTGCCCCAATTTTGTTTTTTTTTTTGGGGGGGCCTCCCTGCCCCCATCTTATATGCCCATGCTTGTTGGTAATGTTTTTTATAGAACTGAGCTGTTTTGACAATACATAGTCAATGGTATTCTTTAGGATTCTATTCTAAAAATCCATAATTTCAGTATAATGGCAGAAATTATGGTTTGCCATTGAAATTGAGATGATTGAAGAAGGGGATCTTCTTGACAAATCATTGTCTGGGAATGAAGGTTTGGAAGCATCTTCCAAGACATATTAAAAGCCACTGTGATACATTGTGTCTAATCAGCCATATTTTTTTGTCTGTAATAAGGCATATAAAAAAAGATGCATTCATAATTTAATTATTAATAAGTGGAAAAACCTCTTGCACAACTTGAACATAGGCATGAGTACACAGCACTTGTGCGTACAAGCAAATAAACAGTGACAAAACAAGGGAAAATATAGAACTGTTGAATTGAATTCTGAAAATGGAAGTGCATGTTGAAATATACACTATTCATCAAATTAACATCTGCTGTTCATGTGCATGGCAGCGTAGTGTTTGGTTTAAAAAATATTCAATGAAATTACTTTGTTCAATCAGAGCAAAAACTCCAGCATAAAAACCTTCACCTTCCTCCTCAGTATATTTCATAATTTATACTTTCTGACAGTTTTATAATTATTGGGGCATAACACACGACATGTGACACTCATTCCACTCAACATAATTGTACAATACTCGATTTATATGACTAAGAGGAAAAAATTATACATGCTGTTCTCATCTATAACAACTAGTGACTACAAGGAATGAAATACTGTTTTTGCTATCAAACTACATACATCTACAGTGAATATAAATCAATAAAGTTCGAAGTCGAAACGACTTACTGCCATTTCCGATCAGAGCTCCCACAACTAAGCCATAAATCCCGAGAATTCCAGCCATAACGACTGGGATCACAGATTTCATGATCAGTTCAGGTCTCATCACGCTCATCGCTGCAATTCCTGTGCCACTTTTCGCCGTACCATAAGCAGCTCCTAAAGCTAAATATCACATTTTTATTTATTTAATAGCAAACAAAGATGGCGACATACATAGACTTCGAGAAATCATTTCAACTTACCACTAAAAACCATAGCTGAGGTAGCTCCCATTA
>CACRXK020000994.1:415-12449 GCA_902702795.2 Paramuricea clavata | reverse complement strand
TTTATATAATAAGATCACGCAATTACTTTATACACAAACACAACATCAAAATTTTGACAACAAGATTAACAACAGCAGCATACAACGTACATCAACGTCATCAACAACGACATCAAAAACAACAACAACAACAACAACAACATCAACGACAATAACAACAACAACAGAAAAACATGCCCTTAGGCTAACTATCTAGAAATTGCTGAAGCAGTTCCCGTTTCAGTTTAATTTTAAAGCTTGGAATAGATTTGCAAAGTTTTAAGTCAGGGTTAATGTTGTTCCAGAGAGTGACAGTTCTGTAATGGAATGTTCTTTGTCCTGCAGTTGATCTGTATAACGGAACGTCCAGCTGTTTAGTATTTCTAGTATCGCGACCACTCACTTCACCTCTCGTTTTGAACTGAGACGATAAGTAGGCAGGTGCGCAATCATTCATGCATTTGAAAGCTAATAAAGCATCGCGACTGTACAGATGTGACTTCACGGGAAACCAGCGCAGTTCCTTAAGTATCGGGGTGATGTGGTCAAATTTCCTTCTGTTGCTCACTACTCGTGCTGCGAAGTTCTGGACTCCTTGAAGTCGGGATAGGTTGCTGCAGGAAGGAACAATAGTAGATTTATCTGGCAGAGACTTGACTTGCAGGATGAAACAGTAGAAAGGATATGATTGTCGAAGGAGAGGATTGGATCAAACTTAACTCCATTTGTCCATTGGATCCAATGGACACGCAAAAGTCCAATGGAAAATTGGAGGTCCATTTGATCCATTTGACAAATGGAATGTCCAATGGCCTTTTGATTTTTCCATCGGACATCTTGCATAGGTATTGGACATGTATGCGATTTATCCCCAATTATTCCAACATCACCGAATCCCCCCGTACGCTTACCAAATCCGATCAGCCCTGGACATGGACACCACAGCATCAAAACGCTTTTGATCAGCTGAAGCATCTTCTCACCAACGATACCGTTCTCTCGTACTTCAACCCCAACAAAGAAGCTACCATAATTGTCAATGCCAGCCCTGTTTGTCTTGGTACTATTCTTTGCCAAAACAACTATGTTGTTGCCTATGCCAGTCGTTCTCTCACTCCCGTAGAACAACGGTTTTCCCAAACAGAACGAGAAGCCCTCGGTGTACTGTTTGCTTGTGAACATTTTCATCTTTGCATATACGGCGCGAAATTCAATGTCATCACAGGTCACAAACATCTTGAACGCATCATTACCAATCCCGCTGCTCGTTCCAATGCCCGATTAGAACGCTGGGCCCTCAAGCTTCAACCATACCACTTCACCATTTCCTATTCTCCTGGCAAAACCAACCCCGCTGATTATCTGTCCCGTCACCCTCTAGCTACAACCCACCCTTCCACTGCATCCAACCAGGCTGAAGAATATATCGCGTTCTTAGCAGATCATACCACCCCAAAAGCTATGACCGTTTCTGAAGTGAAACAATCCACCCGTGCCGACCACACTCTGCAAGCCGTCATCGAAGCCCTCCGTAACTACTTCTGGCACTCAACGTTTGAGACACCCAGTCCCCTTTTCCACTCCCTGCAGGACCTCCACGCTCTCTACAATATCCGCGACGAACTGAGTGTTTCTGATGATCACGATCTCCTCCTTCGCTCTCACCGTCTAATCCTCCCACATGCCCTTCGTAAACGTGTTCTCCACATCGTCCACGAAGGTCATCAAGGCCTTACCAAAACCAAACAGCTGCTCTGCGAAAAATTTGGTTCCCTGGAATCGATGGACTTACGAAAAAGCTAATTGACACCTATCTCGCCTGTCAGGCAACAGTCGTTCAACAGCCATTTGAACCCCTACGCATGACAGAGTTACCATAGGCCCCTTGGCAACGACTCTCTGCCGATTTCTGTGACCCTCTTCCCTCCGCAATAGGTGGGGTTTCACCACCGAAAGATCATTCCAGAGTGGCCCAAAGCCAATTCTGATTCTGAACGTTTCATGCGAACAATTCAGAAAACACTCCGCGCTGCCCACCTCGAAAACAAGAATTGGAATCAAGAACTGTTTCTTTTCCTCCTAAACTACCGTGCGACGCCATATTCCACCACAGGGGAACTTCCCCTGCCGAGCTCCTCTTTGGACGAAAATTAACCGTCAAGTTACCGGAAGTAGTTCCCACGTCACCATCACGCTCGCAATTCGCCGATATCGATCTCAAACAGAAGGAAAAGATGAAAGAGAATGCTGATACCGCAGCCAAAGCAAAACCACACAGCCTTCAAGTTGAGGACACTGTTTTCGTTCATCAAAAACACATCAATAAACTATCCTCACCGTACAACAAACATCCATACACAATCGTCAAGACCAAAGGTAGTATGATAACGGCAAGAAACGCAACCAGCTACATAACAAGAAATGGCTCGACTCGCAGTTCAAGAAAATCACCATCACCACACATCAGCAAGATCATGCAGCAGACCCTTTTCACGATGAGGACATCAACATTCCTACACTGGACCATCCTGCGGAAATTAGGCGTTATCCTACAAGAGAAAATAGGAGACCCGGCCCCCAGAACGTCTAAACATTGAATATCAGCATTAACAATATTTAAACTAACTATGTTTTATTACTAAATATATATACTTCAGTTCAGATCATTGGTTTTAATTAGTTCAAATTACTTCATATGAACAATGCCCGACAAACTTCCATTCAAAACAAGGGAGGGATGGAATAACCTGACGTCATTACTTATGTGACGTCCCTTGTATATGGCTAGCATTCCATGGATATTAAAATTAGTATTGTTATAACCACTCAAAGAGCGTGCCTCGTATTATCATACTATAAGAATACTAAAATAATGAACATGTTACCACATGTTATATACCATCTATTTTATAATATATATCATATCATATAACATAATATATAATATAAGTATATACTATATTTATAGAAAATAGTGGTAACATGTTCAACATATATAGAAATCAATAATGGAAAATGGTAACATGAATAGTAACATGTATGAAACCTAAGATAAATCGATGCAAACGCGCGTATTAGAAATATCAACAGTTTTTTAACTGTTTCTCAAAGTATATCAAGACTGTATGTTGTTGGTTCAATTTTTGCCATGTTACAATTGCGTATGACAATAAAAGCCTTGTTGTTGGTGCCTTTCAATACAATATGTGCCCAGTTTTGTGGCAATTAATTGCTTCGTTGGAAAGAGAAAGCTTCAAATACATTGGCCGCAGACAATTCTTTGGTGGAAAATGTTCGAAGATCGACTGGACCACATGTTATTAAGTAGGAACGCCGTGGTTTTCTAGCTACTATGAACTTTGTCTATCGGCTCTGCGTGCTATTTTACTTTACGATAATATTACGATATGAAAAATTCAAATTTCCCGCGATAATAGTTAATTATTAACTTTAATATAAACCAACTAGAAGACGGTATTTTCGCGAATTAAAAAGTTTAGGCCGACATTATAGCGATTAATCACTTTATGTACTGTTATTATAAACTCATCAGACCATATTCTTTTGTATTTTGTCGGCTTTTAACTCGTCCGTAATAACCTATCTAAAAGCAGGCGGTGATATTCGATTTCTCCGGGGGAATTACGGAGTTGAAGGTTATTACGGAAAAATAATAACCGGGTACCGGGTTATTATCTTTCCGTAATAACCTGGTAACTGCTTACTATTTTTTCGTAATAACCCGGGTACCAGATTGTTACAAAAAAATAATAACCGGTTAGCCGGTTTTACCCAGTTTTACATTTTCGTTTCAAGACCTGGCATGAGTCTTGAATTCCGGACTTGAAAGACCCACATCTCCTTTTCGACTAGAAAATGCTGCACGTCTCTAAGTCGAGAAAGAGACAACAGCCGTTTACCTCAGAGCGCGTCAAAACTCTTCCATTAGGTAAGAGTATTTTTATTAAAAACCCCACATAGTGTATATCACTACGGGGAATCAAAATTATTTTACCCACAATTCACATGCATTAGATTATGTTAAAATATTTACATTAGGTCACACAAATATTGACTTTTAGATCAAAGTTCGTATTATACCGTTTATAACAGATGCTAAAACATTTTTATGCACCATTTTGACTCAAAGTTTTCCGTGTCCATGATACACTGTTCTGTTTCCAATCGATTTCGCACGTAATTCTTAAAATACACAAGACTGTTAATTTTCTCATCCTTCCTGAACTGACGTGACACTCGTTCTGTCCACGCGGAAAATTTTCCAACACTGATTAAATAACGCAGAAGGTCTCTTGTTCTTGTTCGCGGGAAACAACCCAACAACATATTCCGCTGTGAAAGATCAAGAACCAATGCATCAATTCGATTGCGCAAGTTCAAAATGAATTCCACATCTCCTTTACCATTGGGCAATGAATCCACGTGTGTTCTAATATTTCCATTCTTTCACCACACCGTGCACATGCTGAAGATATTCGTGAATACCATTTATGCACTCTGAAATTGACAGGTGAAACCCGATATACCGTGCGCCAATCAAAATCACGTAACACTGGATCATTGAAACTTCATTAACTTCCAGATAGTCACATACGTCCCGTAGGAGAGTCGCATTATCTTCACTCGAACGTCCAGGGACAGAACAGCATTGATCCGGGTGAATTATCATGGGCATAATAGGTTTAACACGATTTACCAGAACTTTTGTAATAATCTTGTAATCTGTATTGAGGAGAGAAATTGGGCGCCAATTTTTCAATAATTCAGGATCTTCTTTCTTAAACAACAGTGATATTAATGTCTGGCGCATAGACTCAGTTCAACTGAAAAACAATAATTTGCCATTCCAACAGAGGCTTCTTTAAGCAAGTCCCAAAAGGACAAATAAATTCTTTTGGTAGACCGCCTAAACCCGGTGTTTTGCCATTTGCCTTAGACTTTACTGCTACCAAACATTCACCCACCGTTAACTGTCCCTCGCATAAATCGCGTTGTTCATTTGTTAGTTTCCTATCAACTAAATTGAGTAACCGATCTTGGGTAACTTTGTCTGTCGGCACTTTTGAATAAAGTTCTTTATAAAATCGAACTTGTTACTTTGAGATATCACTCTCCTCCCATCACTCGTGCGTAGAGCATGGCACGTTTTCTTAACCGCTCTTCTTTTCCCCTTTTGGAAGAAAAAGCGCGATTGCTGTAAGTTTGATTCGAGCCATTTTGCTCCACTTCGGATCTTGTTTCCTTGGATACGTTTTAAATCCATAGTTTACAATTGGGACTAAACTAAGTCTAGTTCTTTAACTTCATCCTCCGATAAATTTGTTTTACAAACAGTACGACGATAGCGATTAAGTACGGTCGCACGTTCTTGCTTGCGCTTTCGAGATTCCTTGTGACTATATTTGAGAAGAAGAGATTTAACTCTTAACTTGCCAGAATCCCACCATTCTGCTACATTACCAAAATCACTTTTCCGATCTTTCCAATGTTCCCAAAATGAAGCAATTTGCTCACAAACTTCTTGCACTTGTCGCCGTGCGAGGGTACTAATTCCCCCCGGCTATTTACACCCGGGGAAACGAAAACATTAGCGAAGTCTAAAGTTCATCAAATATCGCGGGCGTGGGTCACCAACCGTGGGTGGTCATCCTCACTGATCTCAAATATATGGCGGACTGTCATGAATAGCGAACACTGTGATTGGTCCAATTAAAATTTTGCATTATATAGCGACAGCGAAATAGCAAACATTTCTTTATTTGATGATTGATAAATTTCTTGCAAATATTTTGCAAGATTTCGTAAATTTCAAGAAAGAAACGGCGAAAGAATTGCCCAAAAGAAGGGAGCCGACGTTAACGAAGGTAAGTTTGTTTTAAATATTGATTTTATAATTGCTTTAAAACCCGACGGCCTTTGCGTATATGAAACAACTATTACAAGACCGCATATCGAGGCCCATTTCAGTGTATCTTTAATATTGATTCCCTTTTTTATTATATTGAATTTTTTTAAACAAACTGAAAGAAAGCAAAGTTATTTGCATGCGAGAATTTGAAATCATTTTATTGCAAACTCAAAGTTTATCGATAAAGTCATAATTTAATTAAGGAATAAAGGCAGTTTTATAAAGAACACTTTAAAACGTTTTGCGAAGCGTTTGTTGTTGAATTTTACTTTATACTGAAGCTTATATTACGTATAATATCATACCTAACATATATATGTTGGAAAATTGATAATAGTGATATTTTTAAGCGATTTTTCATTTGTAAGAATATTTTTAAGAAATTATCGTGTTACCATAACAACTACTTTAGATACTTCATGTTCGGAAAATAAAATGGTTTTGTCAGCAAGGCGAGGGTTTCTGCATGCATGTATTTTCTAGTAATAATGAGACATTTAACTTCCACACACCGGGGCCAACATTACTACTAGCTTTGTCAACCGTTAACAAAACCCGAACAAGATCATGACCCGAATATGGGTATATCATTATGTCTGTTTCGACGTCATAATCCCTTACAAGCGACGAAGAAAAATAAAATCTGTCCAAACGACATTTAATGCTACCACGTTTAGTTTGCCACGTAAATTGACGATCAGTGGGGTGCTGTTTACGCCAAATGTTAACTAAATCAAATCGCTGTATTAGTTTCTTTAGATGTAAAGCACCAGTACCTGCTGATGCTGGATTTCCGCCATATTTATCCTTCTCCAAATCTTGCATGCAATTAAAATCACCTTCAATAATTAACCGTCTACGAGATACAAAATGTGTATCAAGACTTTGAAAAAATTCTATGCGCTTAGTCCCGTCAGTAGGGGCATATATATTAATAAGGCGCAAGTCCTGACTATTGAATGTACAATCCAAAGAAATGATACGTCCAGCAGCATCACAACGAAAAGTACAGTGTTTGAATCTGTCGGGATCACGGAGTAATATACCAACACCACAACTATTTGACAAGCTTTAATACCCTTTCAGTCCCGATTCTTTGTTCCATTTTACACAATAATCAACGGTTGCAATATGCGTTTCTTGAAGAAATATAAAAAATCAAATTTTTCATACTTTAAAATGTCGAACAGCAGACGACGCTTTCGATGATCTCTAAGTCCATTAACATTTAAAGATACCACACTCATTCCCGCCATTGTCCTTTAATTTTTATTATGTTTTTCCTTTTCTTCTTTTTCCCCTTGTCGGTCTTTTTTCGGTTCTTCAGGTGAGCCTCCTATAATACTGACACGTTAGTCAGTGGAGTCTTTAGGAACCTTAACATCTTCGTCAGGTATGGAAACGTCCTCTTCTGCTTTTCTTTTGTTGTTCTCGACTGTTTGGACAGATCCTCGTTCCGTTGGGTGATGTTGGCTGGCATCATTGTATATCCCGTTCATAACTTCATCTCTGATGCCACCTGGATCCTTACAACATGTCGATTCCACAGGGTCCATATCTTCATCACTCGACCGGGAGACTTCGCTACCGTCTTCATCACGACCGATATCGTTACTCAAATTACTTTCCGACGTTTCATCATCTATGTCAATGGACACTTTACGTCGATTTTCTAGACAATTTGCCCTGACATGCCCAAACTGGCCACATAAAAAACACTTGAAACATTGATGTTGTATGTGACCATTTTGACCACACATGAAACACTTTATATCATTCGAACATGTAGCAACACGATGTCCATATTGGCCACATCTGCCACTTAAAGGCACTTGCCCACGATAACTAGTTTATATCGGATAAGGGCCAATAAAGAGACGACGGGGAATCCCTTCAGTTTAGACATTAAGCCAATCACGATACATTTCCCGATCCACCTTCACTATTTTGCCATACTTCGGCAACGTTGCAGTTATCGTTTGATTAGAAATTTCATTAGGGGCATACAAAACATTAACCAGTAACGTGGGCATATCAAGCTCTTGAGCAATGAAACGGCTCATGATCTAAAAAGAATTGTTTATATTCCAACGAGCGAAAAGTCAACGATACCGAGGTCCCGGAAATTGTTGCACACATTTAATTGTATTTTGTCTCACACGTTTTAAAACGGCATCCATGACCTCACGCACTGTAAAATCCTTAAACGCTTGGGTATGCAACACAACAGAGTTGGGTCTAGCAACCCTAGCTCCAAACCGAGCATGTGGTAATGGTACAGCACCTTGACTTAAATTCTGCGAACCAACAATATCTGCCCACGATCTTCCAGCCGTTTGCATTTCCCCCCGCTTTTTCAATCACAATTTCCTGGCTCCGTTTGCCACCCTCAGCTGCGCTTTCGTCACCGCTAGGACTTTGCCTTTCACCTCCAGGACTTTACCCTCCGCCGCCAGGGTAAGACTAGTCCCAAGTCCTCTTTGCACGCTTTTGATTTCCGTAACGTCACCGATGTGCGCAAGAGGACTAGCACAAATTGTTTTCTAGCCTGCAAAGCAGGCGCTCGCGGGCTTGATAAATCCCGTAAATATTTTCCAATATGGCGGAATTCCAGAATACATTAAATTGTATAAACATGGAAGAATATACAGAATATTTATAGGTAAACGTGAGTATTAAAGATATTATGGTTGTACAATGTAAATAAGCATAACTACTCAAGTTAAAGGTATTATAATAACTTCTTTCACGAATGACATAAACTTAAAGTAAATTGTAACATATTTTATGACTATTAATAGTCTAATAGTCTAGTAATTGGGGTAACCTGTTGTACCTTTTCCATTTTTACCTCTATAAAGGTTTAATAAAGTAATATAAACATAAATTTAATACCCTGATCATCATCTGTCGACTGAGTTCACTGAGTGCATCTCACTCGATAGAACTAACTGTTGAAAGATTGTGTAGATAAATATTTTGAGTGTAAATTTTATACATTTAGGCTATGAGTCCTGACCAAGGGCAATTGTGAAAAATGCAACTACAAGCCCTCTGGCAGGTATCCAACCAGCGCCCTTACTTTTGTATATATACATGAACGGGAGGTTAGAGCTTAACACCTGGACTTTGTAGCTTAGTTAGTTAGAGCACTGGACCGGAATCGCAGAGACGCAGGTTATATTCCTGCTAGTTGGCCTATAGATGCATTTTAATTTAAATAGAGAGGGTGAGTAGTCACCGAGTAAGGGGTGACACTAGCCCTCCAGCTATTCAAAAATAGCATTGACACTCAAGACAAGCTCAGATTGAACCTCCACTCATTGAGTGTGAGTGAGCTTTTAGAATACAGGTGTTAAATGGTGCACTGCCAGTACAATTTGCCTCTTTTGTTCATAGAGATGTGGATTCATTTGAGCCTAAAAGGCAAATATCGCAGCAACAATATCCACAGTAATAAAGAGTACTTGTATTGAGCATTAGTATTATTACGATTATATAGTGATTTGATGCAGGTTGATGGTAAAGAGCATGTACAAAGTCATTTTTCTGGGAAAAGCAATCATCACTGAGTGCAATATAAAAATTAGGCAATATTCCAGTGACATGTATCACAAGCGATATCTGTTGAAGAAGGCTTGGACTGGTTTGTTGTCATTTGTCACCTTCAAGAGGATGTAACCTGTTTAATTTGCAACCTGTCGTTGTGTGTAATTTGCAACCTGTCATGGAGAACGTTTTTCGATATTTTACATGTATAAAAATAATAATTGTAATAGATGCTTTCTCTGCAGAGTAACTAATAAAAGATGATGCACGCCTGTCAATAGCCTGCGTCACAGACGCTCGTGGGCGGAAATGGGGGCGCTAAGTAGCGTCTGTGCATTAGTGCCAGGTTACGTGTTCTATAATATATGCAAATTATGCATCGGATGAGCCAGCGGAAAATTATTTAGATTGTGATTTCATAATTATGCAACATGTGCGCATGAAAGAATAGTATGTAGATGATATGTCGGACATTTGCATATTGTGTTTGAATGTTATTGTGAAAATTAATGAAAAGCATCGTGTCGAAGGTAAAGGAGCTTTCAAAGTAATTCCTGAACTGGAAAGTTTTTCTTTCAAAGTAGAAAGAGTGAGTCCTTTTATCTGCGCTGGATGTGTTAAAAAGCTGAAGAAACGAAGAAACCTCATCACACAAATTGAGTGTATCGACGAGTTTTATCGCACTATTCAAACTAAATCAACGTGTTCGTCAAGCTCTTCGCTAAAAAGAACAAGTGATATCAGTTTGGACAGTGTTGGTATTAAAATACATTGTGGAAATGAGGGTGAACGCTCGCCTAGTACAAGCACAGAAACGATAGAGCGGCCATCTTCCAGTTCTCGTTGCAGTTCACCTGTACGTCCAGATAATATACCTCCACAATGGCCTGTGTCCCCAATTAAGCATAGAGAAAACTCAGAAGAGGGCCCTAAATCTACGAATGTGTATGTGAAAGTTGAGTGGCCCAGTAAAAATGCTGAACGAAAGTTGCCAGGTGATCTAGAGTCGCTAGGAAAAATGCTTGTACGAGGAACATACAAACAGATAGCGAACGCAGCATGGAAGAACACAAGCATCAAGAAACAACTCCAACTGTTAATGTTAAATGACATAAACCGAGAATGTTCTGATCTTTGCTCAAGGAAAAATCCAAGCTGTCTAAGGAGCCCGAACAAGGAAAATATGTTGAAATTTTCAATCGAACATTTTAACAAGGAATTGAAGAAAAGAGCCCCATTGACATTTTCCGTGTTAGTTGCTGCTTCTGTGAACCCTCGAAGTAGATCCAGGGCAAACAAGAATGGCTTAAATATTGAAACATTTTGGTCACCTGCTGTTGGTATGGCTGCAGCAGTTTGCCTGAGAAACAGGTCAAGATTTATGAATGCGCTACAATTATTAATTACAATATTCAACTACCACTCTGGATGGCAGGTGTGTATATCTATTTTCATTTTTAATACTATACATATTATTTTAGAATATTTTGGTGTTATTACTAATATTAGTGTCATGTGTATTGATTCAAATAAAGTCTTTATTATTATTATAATTAATTATTATTATTATTTAGCACAGTTTGCCTGAGTGTGTGTGGGGGGGGGGGTCTTGGCCCTTGGGGTTTAAAATTCTGCGTCTTCAGCTTTCCCTAAGATTGGGAGTTACAACTGACAACTGATTTATTATAACAAAATATAATTGTGGATTAGTTGGTTAACGTTATCTGAATTATAATCTTGACTGTGACGTGCCAATGTAGGTAGTGAAGAATAGAGTATGCTTGCATGCAGCTTTGATGTGCGATGTAGCTACATGAAAAATAGAATAGTTTAATGATCCAATAAGTGTGCAAAATTGTATATATTATAAATTATTTAGGCAACCCTTGCACGACTGGCCTCATTACGAATAACAACATCACATACATATTTGTATAAAAAGCTGGACGAATATGGAGCTGGGTATCGTGATGAAATATTAAATGCTGTTGAGAATCAATGCCTGTTTCTGAAAAGAAATCCTGAAGTGGTGGAGTCTGATGACCAACAATCATGTGACCATGGGCGGAAAATCACAATTGACAATTTTGATTACCGGCAAAATGTGCACCATATGACAGAAGAGCATCAGAACATCGATGTTCATCATGTCACTGTGATGTCAACTGAGAACAGAATTGGAGCTGTAGACTTCAGTGACCAGAAGAAAGAAGATGGAATTATGAAGCTTGAGAATGGAAAATTCATACCAAGTGATGATGACCACCAATTGCAGAGAAAGAATTTCATTACTTTAGTTGGTAGAATACTTGTGGCTAATATACCATGTCTGAAATTCTTGGCTGATGTTGTCACATCTCATATACCACACAAATACAGTTCGCAAATGGCAAAGAAGACGAATACTGTAAGTAGATTTACTGGACAGAGTACATTTTTAGTTATAATAACCTTGAACAGTATGTGCCAGTGTTGGTAGCGATAACAACAACAATGCACTTCGGATTGTTAGGGTAAGTTATAGTATAGGTTACTTGTATTGTTACATGTTTAGTTCTCTGTAGAAGCTAAATGCAC